>JAUCBJ010001628.1:0-14423 GCA_032718475.1 Nemertoderma westbladi
TTGCAAAGTGCTTTTCAGTGTTCTGATCCTCAAGGCTTTATTTTCACTCACTCACTAACGTTCGTTCGTGTAACAAAGCCACTCGGATCATCACACTGTAAAGTGCTACTTTACACACAAATATGTAAATACACATAGTTATTATTAGTCAGCATAACCTCTAAAGTTAGAAGGTTAAAAGTTTTTATTATTTTTATGATTTTATATAAATATATTTGTTATACAACTGCATGATAGCATTCTTCCATCGTCATTGAGCATTTTTCCTAAAAGTGAAAAAGAATTGAACACGGCATATTGACTTCCCTTACACTTAAATTCTCAACTACCACTTACACTTAAATTGTCCTTCTTTCTTCCTGCGCGTGGAAACAGGAAGTCTCGCTAGCTGAGAGAACGCATGCGCTATTCTTGTACAACGGCTCAAATGTTATGAGAGAGCGTTATGCAAAACAAAACGTTATTGATATCTGAGCTATTTGACTGTAGTAGTGATGTTACAAATTTTAAGGTTTGTTTACAACTGCATGAAAGTCTTTGAAAATGAGTGGATTAAATGTTCATAATATATTATTTAATAAAATAGTATATTTATATACTATATGTGAGCAGATTTGCCATAGCTATAAATTCGTTATTTATTTGTTCAATTCCAATAAATATGTATGTTTTTTTATCAATTTTGAGACTGGTGTTTGTGGGACAATAAATTATATTTTTGCTGTTTTTTTTTTACGGCGATGTTATTTAATTTTGATTATAAGCAATTATATTATTGTATATCAATTCCCCATTCCAAGCTATAACCGCCCAATTCATTATTTTAATTGCTGTATTTTATGTTAAAGACAGTGCATGCAATAACAAACTATTACATCGATTTCAATAATAAATATATATTGTCGTAACTTATTTAAAAAAACATGTTCCACTAATTGAAAAGATATTTTGAATTGAAATTCCAGCGAAATACTTTTCCTTCATTAAATATATACAGCTATTATAAAAAATAAAATACAGCAGAGCAAAAAATGTCATGAAAACATTTATATCATTAGGGTATAGATATGAAATAATGCTCCCAAACAATCATCACCTAATGTAGTTAGTTATCTATATCTATCTGTCTCTAGAAAGTAAGTTTAGAAAAAAGCTATTATTTCTTGAAAAAATTAATTATTTAAAATCCAACCGGACTCAGATCAGCTACATATACAATTGATATCATACTTAAGAGTGCATAAGTGATGTGTTTACTGGAACCGGTTTGCTTCCTGGGGAGAACATAGATCCGGCTTCTGTAATCGCTCTACTAAACTAGTCATTAGTAGCCTGTTTTGTAGTTTTTAGTGCGGTCCTTTAGGAGGGAAACGTTGGACTGGTTCTCCATATCGTATTCCCTTACGTATCCTAAACATTCTTTAATCATAGAGCTAAAACTTCAAGGTTCTTTCATAGCTCTTAATTGTTTTTTTCAAAGGCGCTCTTGATATTCTCCTCTAATTGGGTATTAAACTCTGGGTTATGGTTATATATTGTGGGTGATTTTACCAGACATAGGGTATAATTAATGTGGGGCGCTGCCTCTGAGGCGTCAGATCACTGTGAGGGCTATACTGCCTTTACAGAAGCAGTTAAGTTAGCAGCTGCAGAAACAGTTCCTGTATACCCTCGAAACAGGAAAAGGGCCCCCTGGACTGACAACAAAATTCAGAAGTGCCGAAATGACCTTCATAAGGCGCAGAAAGAGTCCCGACTCAAACAGACTACAGCGGCCAAGAATGCAGTTAAGGCTGCATCTAGGTCCCTGAACAGGCAGTACTCTGCTAATCTACAGGAGCTAATAAACCAACAGGTTGATGCCATCAATGATACTGACGACAGCAGGCAATCATCCCAGGCATGGAAATCGATCAATCTGCTTACTGGGCGGAAAAGCCAACCAACCACCAAGGTTAAGGCTGAATCACCAGCCGATCGCCTCAATGGTTGGAAAGCCCACTTTGAAAAGCTCCTCAATAATGACAGGGTATTGCCTGATAACTTTATAGAAGTAAAAGTGTCTGAGTCTGTACTCCCAGATATTCCCATTGGCGATATCTCCTTTGCAGAAGTGAAGGCTGCTACAAAGAGCATTAAGACCAATCGTGCCAGTGGAGTAGATGGTGTTCCCCCTGAGGTCTTTAAAATACCTGAGTGTTTAAAGCTCATCTATCCCATCATAGTAGACATGTACCGAACAACAAGAGTCCCACAAGAAATGAAAACAAATAAGTTGGTGCCAGTTCCCAAGAAGGGCAACCTAACACTCTATGGTTCTTTTCGGGGAATCTCATTGATCTCGATTGCTGCAAAGCTATACAATAGGATTCTATTAAATCGCATCAGGGATCCCATTGAGAGACTGCTCCGTGGAAATCAGAATGGGTTCCGTAAAGGTCGTGGGACCATGGAGCCCATTTTGGCACTTAGAAGGATAATTGAAGAGTTATCAAAAAAGAAAGACAGGCATCTGGCTGTTATCTTTGTTGACTTCTTCAAGGCCTTTGATTCAGTCTCTCGCTCACGTATGTTCAGCATACTTTCATTATATGGGATTCCTGATGAAATTATTGCAGCAATCAGATCAGCATACGATGGTTCGACAACATTTGTGTCTACTGTTGACGGTGACACAGAACCATTTGAAGTGTTATGGGGCGTCCTCCAAGGAGACACACTTGCACCATTCTTGTTCATTATTGTGGTTGACTATGTTCTACGCATGTCCTTAGATCATTATAATGATGATGGGGTGATGATAACTCCACCTACTGGCTCCAGAAGTCGAGGAAATCCTGCCAAGTACCTAACTGATCTAGACTTTGCTGATGACTTAGGAGTACTCTCAGAATCATTTGAGGGAGCCCAACGGCTCCTCAGCTCATTAGAACATGCTGCTTCTAGTGTTGGTCTTTTTATTAACTCCAGAAAGACCAAAATTCTGACAGTTAACTTTGAAAGTCCTCAGCAAGTCTCTGATCGGATGAGCATAAGCTCAAAGGATGGTATGCTTGAGCATGTGGACGACTTCTGTTACCTGGGATCATGGATCCGGAAGTCAGGTGAGGACCTTCGAATACGTAAGGGAAAGGCATGGGCAGCCTTGAATAGGCTTTCCAGGATTTGGAAGTCACCGAGAATTAATCGGAAACTTAAGGTCCGATTATTTAGAGCAGCAGTAGTTCCAGTACTCCTCTACGGGAGTCCATGCTGGGCTCTAACTGCTGAGGACACCAAATCTCTGGATGGCACATTCACAAGAATGCTACGCCGGGTTCATTGTGTCAAGTACAATGCACACATCTCCAACCAGACACTATATAACATTGGAGGTGTCTCATTGGTTCCCCCAAGCTTGACACTAGAACAAAATCGCCTCCGCTTTGCAGGACATTGCTTTCGCCGTGAGGACCAGCCAGTGCATAATCTTGTACTTTGGCAGCCTCATGGAGTGAATAAGCATGGTGGACAGCCCATGACTTTCTTGAGACGCATCTTAAAGGACACTGGCCTTAAAGATGCGGATGATCTAGCAAATGTCATGGGTGATAGGGAGTTGTGGCGGTGCAATTTTGTTGACAAGCCGGCACAGCATTCTTAAAAATGCAGCTGCAATGCAGCATGCCGATCCTAGTAGTAATGTGGGGCGAGCCACAACGTTGGCAGAGCCTTAACGAACTGAGCTGAGCCTTAGCTGACCTTCTCCAATTTAGTCATTTATGAACCGCTCAAGCTAAAACTTGTCAGAAATGTATTAGACCACTGCTTGCGTCTTTGTGGAGACGGTAATCGTTCTGCAGTTCTCCAGACCACCTCTAGAGGGTGAAATGAATAGAAATTAAAAGTGAAATGAAACCTTCAGCATTTCGTATTAATGTTTTCTTTAATCCTTTCTTCCTGATTGATACCGGTACAGGTACGGTGCATACCGGTATACAGTATTCTTGGCCTCAACTTAAACCATGAGCCAAGAACTTGAACCAAGAGGGTTAAAGCGTTTACTGGAAATCTGCTTATAATTTGCTTATAATTATTTCTAGTTGACACTTAACATACATACGTTTATGTCACGTGATGCGCGAGGGCCTGTATATTTATACATAACTAATCTCTTAACTAAAAACCTTAACTTGTTCCTGTTAGACTTCAACTATTATATTCCAGATTGTTAATGTGTGAAAGGTAGAAAACAGCACATTTATGAAGATGTAAACTTTAAAATTCAGATGTCAGAGTCAGTACTATGAACTACTAAGACTCATTGAAAGCATATTGTACTGTATATTACAGTATATATTGTATATTGCATATAGTATATTGTATATTATATACCATAATAATTATTGATATATATAGATATAGTATATACCATATTGAAATAGCTTATTCATAAAAGATACTATTAAATTGTATTATAGATTCATCTTTATCACTGACCCTCTGCATTACCACATGAAGATAAGTTCGAAGAAGATTTATATTGCTATTGCTGCGTGTTGGCTGTTTGCGATTACTCATTTCGTGACAATAATGGTGGATTGGTTGGTTGTTGATGGCAATACGAAAGGTTGTTTTGGACAGGGCTTGGAAGGTAAGAGGCCATTCATTATGTTTACTTCAATTTATAAAATCACGACATGCAAAATTAGCATATTATTGTCCAGTTTTTTTTTTTTAAGAAAAGGTTTTTAATTTTCTGAACATTAAGGCTTAGAAACGAAAACCACATTGGTTTCACAAATTACAAATTTAATGATTTCAATTCAATTTTCTTTGGAAAATCAAGGCAGGACAGGTAAAAGGAATTGATAGAACAAACTAACTCTGGGTTGGGTAATTGTTTCGCTTAATCGATAATAAATATACTATACAGGGTGTACTGGTAGTGGTAGGCCATATACATTGCAATGTTATTTGGCAAGATTATCCAATAAGTTGGTAAATGTTTCTTTAACAAAAAAAACTATTTAGTTATGGTTTATTTAATCTTTGGCACACCTATCAACTTTAATTGCCGACATATTAAATAAATAGCATGATCGTTCTCCTGATAAGTCAATATGAAAACTCAATCAATGTGTCTGTTTCCTCTCAGATCCGGATGTTTAGGCTGCGAATGCCTGGAGCCTGTTTGACCAATTTCCTTAATAATGGTGGCCTGAGGACAATTTAACAGATTTGACAGTCCAGAGAGCTTGGATTAAATAGAATAGTAAACATTGCACCTAGTCATTTAAATTATCCTATGAGGCAATGCGACGACGTGCTCATTACTCACCACACAACATTTCAGTAATGTTATCGTAAATTACCACACAACACGGAGAAAAGCATTGTTCATCACATCAATCCGAACAGAATGCCGCTCTGGCGTTGAGTGAAACAAACTGATATGTCCAACTGCTTCACTCTGACCAGCAGAAGAGATCACTGAACGTGAACACATCACACAGCAGCGGCGCTATTATACGACACACAACACAGGTTTTACACGGAACAATGTAAAAACACATTGCAACTCGACAACACTCTATCCTGTAGGACAACTATCACTTACCCAATAAGTAGGCATACATCTTTCACTTCTCAAATGATAAATATTATCGCTTATCATCTTGAAAATTAAGTCAATCAATAAAATCTTATCTTATCTTATCCACCCTAACTCAAACACACTGTTGTTTTTACGTTGGTTTTGAGAAGTACAATTGAATATGCGTAAAAAACATACTCTACTCGTGTAACAACCGTATATACATAATAATTGAATTATTACTCTTACTGTACTGTGTAATACGGTCCGAATAGGTGGTTTGTAGGTAGATCATATGTTTAAGCGCAATGTCAACGTATAAGGGTGTTTTGTACAGAAAAGAGGTGGGTAGGGCCTGGCAATTTCTATGTAGATTCTCAATGTAAGGAAGGCCTGACGAAAAACATGTTTTTTCCAATGAAATTGCTTAATAATAGGCTGAAAGAACAAGCATCAATCACCGTTAAATCAGCAGTAAAAACTTGAGGAATTTACTGCATCGATATAAAGCAGATCGAACGACTTGGTAGTTCGATTAGTACAGCATTACTTTCCTTGTAAATTGCCGTGGGCCTGATGATGCAATTTATCTTAAAGCTGCTTTCATCTAAGGTTGACCGGTATGTATTCTACTAGCGCAATGGAGGGAAACTACCACAAAATAGACCAAAATCTATTCCGAAACTATATGCCCAGCCCACCCCACCCCGACAGCCAACAACAGAATAACAGCCATAAACCATAGCCTACAATTAATTATTCTACAATGCAAACTATTCTAACCATGTTTTGGTTAGACAAACAAAAATTAAAAGCACAAATTCCAGTTTTTGTTCTTAATACCTGTGACTAGGCTGTCTGCGTAGCGTTTAAATCCGATAAAAATTGAGTGTGTGTGTATATAAACCGAAGTAACTAAGACGTTACTATACACCGTTACACATGTTACAAATCTAAGGGTACAAATTGCTTCTATTATTCCGAAAAAAAAGCACCATTTTATCTCCATGATATAAATACTGTAGTTCGAAGTTCGAACACGCCATAGTTTCGGAGTTTCTGAGCTGATTTTATAACATCTAATATACTGTACACATAACATACTGTACTGTATACACCATACGTAATAAACAGCACTAACCATCTTCTAATAGTAATTTATATGAGAGTTTGTTAATGCGTGACCGGTAATTCATTATTTTATAATAACCAACGTGCCAACGTGTATATGGGTGTGGTTAGAGGGTGGTTAGGGGGTGGTTAGGGGGTGGTTAGAGGGTGGTTAGGGGGTGGTTGCGTGGAGAACGTAAATATTGTATTATAACTAATATTGTGAATTAATGGGAGATGCCTGTTCACCACCATGGGTGATCGTCCACAGTAAACCCTTCCACTCTGTTTCCTAAAGGAATTCCTGTTCACCACCATGGGTGATCGTCCACAGTAAACCCTTCCACTCTGTTTCCTAAAGGAATGCTTCCTTCACCACCATGGGTGATCTTTCACAGTAAACCCTTCCATTCTGCTTCCTAACGGAATTCCTGTTCACCACCATGGGTGATCGTCCACAGTAAACCCTTCCACTCTGTTTCCTAAAGGAATTCCTGTTCACCACCATGGGTGATCGTCCACAGTAAACACTTCCACTCTGTTTCCTAAAGGAATTCCTGTTCACCACCATGGGTGATCGTCCACAGTAAACCCTTCCACTCTGTTTCCTACAGGAATTCCTGTTCACCACCATGGGTGATCGTCCACAGTAAACCCTTCCACTCTGTTTCCTAAAGGAATTCCTGTTCACCACCATGGGTGATCGTCCACAGTAAACCCTTCCACTCTGTTTCCTAAAGGAATTCCTGTTCACCACCATGGGTGATCGTCCACAGTAAACCCTTCCATTCTGATTCCTAAAGGAATGCTTCCTTCACCACCATGGGTGATCTTCCACAGTAAACCCTTCCATTCTGCTTCCTAACGGAATTCCTGTTCACCACCATGGGTGATCGTCCACAGTAAACCCTTCCACTCTGTTTCCTAAAGGAATTCCTGTTCACCACCATGGGTGATCGTCCACAGTAAACACTTCCACTCTGTTTCCTAAAGGAATTCCTGTTCACCACCATGGGTGATCGTCCACAGTAAACCCTTCCACTCTGTTTCCTAAAGGAATTCCTGTTCACCACCATGGGTGATCGTCCACAGTAAACCCTTCCACTCTGTTTCCTAAAGGAATTCCTGTTCACCACCATGGGTGATCGTCCACAGTAAACCCTTCCACTCTGTTTCCTAAAGGAATTCCTGTTCACCACCATGGGTGATCGTCCACAGTAAACCCTTCCATTCTGATTCCTAAAGGAATGCTTCCTTCACCACCATGGGTGATCTTCCACAGTAAACCCTTCCATTCTGCTTCCTAACGGAATTCCTGTTCACCACCATGGGTGATCGTCCACAGTAAACCCTTCCACTCTGTTTCCTAAAGGAATTCCTGTTCACCACCATGGGTGATCGTCCACAGTAAACCCTTCCACTCTGTTTCCTACAGGAATTCCTGTTCACCACCATGGGTGATCGTCCACAGTAAACCCTTCCACTCTGTTTCCTAAAGGAATTCCTGTTCACCACCATGGGTGATCGTCCACAGTAAACCCTTCCACTCTGTTTCCTAAAGGAATTCCTGTTCACCACCATGGGTGATCGTCCACAGTAAACCCTTCCACTCTGTTTCCTAAAGGAATTCCTGTTCACCACCATGGGTGATCGTCCACAGTAAACACTTCCACTCTGTTTCCTAAAGGAATTCCTGTTCACCACCATGGGTGATCGTCCACAGTAAACCCTTCCACTCTGTTTCCTAAAGGAATTACTGTTCACCACCATGGGTGATCGTACACAGTAAACCCTTCCACTCTGTTTCCTAAAGGAATTCCTGTTCACCACCATGGGTGATCGTCCACAGTAAACCCTTCCACTCTGTTTCCTAAAGGAATTCCTGTTCACCACCATGGGTGATCGTCCACAGTAAACCCTTCCATTCTGTTTCCTAAAGGAATTCCTGTTCACCACCATGGGTGATCGTCCACAGTAAACCCTTCCACTCTGTTTCCTAAAGGAATTCCTGTTCACCACCATGGGTGATCGTCCACAGTAAACCCTTCCATTCTGATTCCTAAAGGAATGCTTCCTTCACCACCATGGGTGATCTTCCACAGTAAACCCTTCCATTCTGCTTCCTAACGGAATTCCTGTTCACCACCATGGGTGATCGTCCACAGTAAACCCTTCCACTCTGTTTCCTAAAGGAATTCCTGTTCACCACCATGGGTGATCGTCCACAGTAAACACTTCCACTCTGTTTCCTACAGGAATTCCTGTTCACCACCATGGGTGATCGTCCACAGTAAACCCTTCCACTCTGTTTCCTAAAGGAATTCCTGTTCACCACCATGGGTGATCGTCCACAGTAAACCCTTCCACTCTGTTTCCTAAAGGAATTCCTGTTCACCACCATGGGTGATCGTCCACAGTAAACCCTTCCACTCTGTTTCCTAAAGGAATTCCTGTTCACCACCATGGGTGATCGTCCACAGTAAACACTTCCACTCTGTTTCCTAAAGGAATTCCTGTTCACCACCATGGGTGATCGTCCACAGTAAACCCTTCCACTCTGTTTCCTAAAGGAATTACTGTTCACCACCATGGGTGATCGTACACAGTAAACCCTTCCACTCTGTTTCCTAAAGGAATTCCTGTTCACCACCATGGGTGATCGTCCACAGTAAACCCTTCCACTCTGTTTCCTAAAGGAATTCCTGTTCACCACCATGGGTGATCGTCCACAGTAAACCCTTCCATTCTGTTTCCTAAAGGAATTCCTGTTCACCACCATGGGTGATCGTCCACAGTAAACCCTTCCACTCTGTTTCCTAAAGGAATTCCTGTTCACCACCATGGGTGATCGTCCACAGTAAACCCTTCCATTCTGATTCCTAAAGGAATGCTTCCTTCACCACCATGGGTGATCTTCCACAGTAAACCCTTCCATTCTGCTTCCTAACGGAATTCCTGTTCACCACCATGGGTGATCGTCCACAGTAAACCCTTCCACTCTGTTTCCTAAAGGAATTCCTGTTCACCACCATGGGTGATCGTCCACAGTAAACACTTCCACTCTGTTTCCTAAAGGAATTCCGGTTCACCACCATGGGTGATCGTCCACAGTAAACCCTTCCACTCTGTTTCCTACAGGAATTCCTGTTCACCACCATGGGTGATCGTCCACAGTAAACCCTTCCACTCTGTTTCCTAAAGGAATTCCTGTTCACCACCATGGGTGATCGTCCACAGTAAACCCTTCCACTCTGTTTCCTAAAGGAATTCCTGTTCACCACCATGGGTGATCGTCCACAGTAAACCCTTCCATTCTGATTCCTAAAGGAATGCTTCCTTCACCACCATGGGTGATCTTCCACAGTAAACCCTTCCATTCTGCTTCCTAACGGAATTCCTGTTCACCACCATGGGTGATCGTCCACAGTAAACCCTTCCACTCTGTTTCCTAAAGGAATTCCTGTTCACCACCATGGGTGATCGTCCACAGTAAACACTTCCACTCTGTTTCCTAAAGGAATTCCTGTTCACCACCATGGGTGATCGTCCACAGTAAACCCTTCCACTCTGTTTCCTAAAGGAATTCCTGTTCACCACCATGGGTGATCGTCCACAGTAAACCCTTCCACTCTGTTTCCTAAAGGAATTCCTGTTCACCACCATGGGTGATCGTCCACAGTAAACCCTTCCACTCTGTTTCCTAAAGGAATTCCTGTTCACCACCATGGGTGATCGTCCTCAGTAAACCCTTCCATTCTGATTCCTAAAGGAATGCTTCCTTCACCACCATGGGTGATCTTCCACAGTAAACCCTTCCATTCTGCTTCCTAACGGAATTCCTGTTCACCACCATGGGTGATCGTCCACAGTAAACCCTTCCACTCTGTTTCCTAAAGGAATTCCTGTTCACCACCATGGGTGATCGTCCACAGTAAACCCTTCCACTCTGTTTCCTACAGGAATTCCTGTTCACCACCATGGGTGATCGTCCACAGTAAACCCTTCCACTCTGTTTCCTAAAGGAATTCCTGTTCACCACCATGGGTGATCGTCCACAGTAAACCCTTCCACTCTGTTTCCTAAAGGAATTCCTGTTCACCACCATGGGTGATCGTCCACAGTAAACCCTTCCACTCTGTTTCCTAAAGGAATTCCTGTTCACCACCATGGGTGATCGTCCACAGTAAACACTTCCACTCTGTTTCCTAAAGGAATTCCTGTTCACCACCATGGGTGATCGTCCACAGTAAACCCTTCCACTCTGTTTCCAAAAGGAATTCCTGTTCACCACCATGGGTGATCGTCCACAGTAAACCCTTCCACTCTGTTTCCTAAAGGAATTACTGTTCACCACCATGGGTGATCGTACACAGTAAACCCTTCCACTCTGTTTCCTAAAGGAATTCCTGTTCACCACCATGGGTGATCGTCCACAGTAAACCCTTCCACTCTGTTTCCTTAAGGAATTCCTGTTCACCACCATGGGTGATCGTCCACAGTAAACCCTTCCACTCTGTTTCCTAAAGGAATGCCTGTTCACCACCATGGGTGATCTTCCACAGTAAACCATTCCACTCTGTTTCCTAAAGGAATGTCTGTTCACCACCATGGGTGATCGTCCACAGTAAACCCTTCCACTCTGTTTCCTAAAGGAATTCCTGTTCACTACCATGGGTGATCGTCCACAGTAAACCCTTCCACTCTGTTTCCTAAAGGAATTCCTGTTCACCACCATGGGTGATCGTCCACAGTAAACCCTTCCACTCTGTTTCCTAAAGGAATTCCTGTTCACCACCATGGGTGATCGTCCACAGTAAACCCTTCCACTCTGATTCCTAAAGGAATGCTTCCTTCACCACCATGGGTGATCTTCCACAGTAAACCCTTCCACTTTGTTTCCTAAGGAATTCCTGTTCACCACCATGGGTGATCGTCCACAGTAAACCCTTCCACTCTGTTTCCTAAAGGAATTCATGTTCACCACCATGGGTGATCGTCCACAGTAAACCCTTCCACTCTGATTCCTAAAGGAATGCTTCCTTCACCACCATGGGTGATCTTCCACAGTAAACCCTTCCACTTTGTTTCCTAAGGAATTCCTGTTCACCACCATGGGTGATCGTCCACAGTAAACCCTTCCACTCTGATTCCTAAAGGAATGCTTCCTTCACCACCATGGGTGATCTACCACAGTAAACCCTTCCACTCAGTTTCCTAAAGGAATGCCTGTTAACCACCATGGGTGATCTACCACAGTAAACCCTTCCACTCCGTTTCCTAAAGGAATGCCTGTTCACCACCATGGGTGATCTTCCACAGTAAACCCTTCCACTCTGTTTCCTAAAGGAATTCATGTTCACCACCATGGGTGATCGTCCACAGTAAACCCTTCCACTCTGATTCCTAAAGGAATGCTTCCTTCACCACCATGGGTGATCTTCCACAGTAAACCCTTCCACTCTTATCCCAAAAAGGAATGCCTGTTCACCACCATGGGTTATCTTCTACAGTAAACCCTTCCACTCTGTTTCCTAAAGGAATGCCTGTTCACCACCATGGGTGATCTACCACAGTAAACCCTTCCACTCAGTTTCCTAAAGGAATGCCTGTTAACCACCATGGGTGATCTACCACAGTAAACCCTTCCACTCCGTTTCCTAAAGGAATGCCTGTTCACCACCATGGGTGATCTTCCACAGTAAACCCTTCCACTCTTTTCCCAAAAAGGAATGCCTGTTCACCACCATGGGTGATCTTCCACAGTAAACCCTTCCACTCTGTTTCCTAAAGGAATGCCTGTTCACCACCATGGGTGATCTACCACAGTAAACCCTTCCACTCAGTTTCCTAAAGGAATGCCTGTTAACCACCATGGGTGATCTACCACAGTAAACCCTTCCACTCCGTTTCCTAAAGGAATGCCTGTTCACCACCATGGGTGATCTTCCACAGTAAACCCTTCCTCTCTGTTTCCTAAAGGAATGCCTGTTCACCACCATGGGTGATCTACCACAGTAAACCCTTCCACTCCGTTTCCAAAGGAATGCCTGTTCACCACACCACTGTAAACCCTTCCACTCCGTTTCCTAAAGGAATGCCTGTTTACCACCATGGTTGATCTTCCACAGTAAACCCTTCCACTCCGTTTCCTAAAGGAATGCCTGTTTACCACCATGGGTGATCTTCCACAGTAAACCCTTCCACTCTGTTTCCTAAAGGAATGCCTGTTCACCACCATGGGTGATCTACCACAGTAAACCCTTCCACTCAGTTTCCTAAAGGAATGCCTGTTAACCACCATGGGTGATCTACCACAGTAAACCCTTCCACTCCGTTTCCTAAAGGAATGCCTGTTCACCACCATGGGTGATCTTCCACAGTAAACCCTTCCACTCTTTTCCCAAAAAGGAATGCCTGTTCACCACCATGGGTGATCTTCCACAGTAAACCCTTCCACTCTGTTTCCTAAAGGAATGCCTGTTCACCACCATGGGTGATCTACCACAGTAAACCCTTCCACTCAGTTTCCTAAAGGAATGCCTGTTAACCACCATGGGTGATCTACCACAGTAAACCCTTCCACTCCGTTTCCTAAAGGAATGCCTGTTCACCACCATGGGTGATCTTCCACAGTAAACCCTTCCTCTCTGTTTCCTAAAGGAATGCCTGTTCACCACCATGGGTGATCTACCACAGTAAACCCTTCCACTCCGTTTCCAAAGGAATGCCTGTTCACCACACCACTGTAAACCCTTCCACTCCGTTTCCTAAAGGAATGCCTGTTTACCACCATGGTTGATCTTCCACAGTAAACCCTTCCACTCCGTTTCCTAAAGGAATGCCTGTTTACCACCATGGGTGATCTTCCACAGTAAACCCTTCCACTCTGTTTCCTAAAGGAATGCCTGTTCACCGCCATGGGTGATCTTCCACAGTAAACCCTTCCACTCTGTTTCCTAAAGGAATACCTGTTCGCCACCATGGGTAATCTACCACAGTAAACCCTTCCACTCCGTTTCCTAAAGGAATGCCTGTTCACCACTCCACAGTAAACCCTTCCACTCCGTTTCATAAAGGAATGCCTGTTCACCACTCAACAGTAAACCCTTCCACTCCGTTTCCTAAAGGAATGCCTGTTCACCACCATGGGTGATCTTCCACAGTAAACCCTTCCACTCTGTTTACCCAAGTTACCTTGGTTCCCATTTATTTACCACTGAAGGATGAAAACCAGGGTTGGGCTACAGTGGGCTGCAGCATTTAAAGCACAGCGCCCAAATAGTCTATTTGGAAACCCGTGAATGTCACCACTAGACCAAGCTGCTGATTGGTGATTTAATATTGTGAATTAAGATTATATTGCAATATTTCGCATTTATACTGAATACTTATTCATTGCAGCACCTGTGATGTCCCTTTATTGCTTAATACTGATGCTTTGGCTTTGACGCCTGCCTGCAGATGCCGTTTTCCGATGCAGATGCCCAGTGGTAATGCAGTTACTGTAGTTGTCTCTATAAGGTCCTGTTGGCCTTGGTATTCCGTTGTATGGTCCCGCAATCGAGCACTGCACAAAACTAACTCATTCACCATTTATATTTTATACTGTACTTTTTATTTATACTGTAATAAAGCGGATAAATAAATATCTAAAATGTTTGTAAATTGTTGTTTGCTTGTCTAAACATGAGTATCATTCCACGTAAATTACAGTACATGTTTCCCAACCCATAGGAGT
>JAUCBJ010001629.1:0-24869 GCA_032718475.1 Nemertoderma westbladi
GTGCCTAAATTGCAGATGACGTGGCCGTCCTAGAGACTTGTTTCTAGAGAAGTGCCTATATTGCAGATGACGTGGCCATCCCAGAGACTTATTTCTAGAGAAGTGCCTAAATTGCAGATGACGTGGCCGTCCTAGAGACTTGTTTCTAGAGAAGTGCCTAAAAATTGCAGATGACGTGGCGGTCCTAGAGACTTGTTTCTAGAGAAGTGCCTGAGTCGCAAGTGGACATTCTAGAGACTGGATTACAGATAAGTGTCGAGTCACATATGCATGCCCTCCCTAGAAACTTGCCTCTAGATAAGTGCTTAAGTTGTAGGCCTATATGGAACGGCCGCCCTAGAAATTTCCATCCGTTTGCAGGAGTGGTAGGCCTAGTTGATGACGTATTTAAATTGTCACAATAGGCTTACTGACTTAATTAATATGCCATGGACACGGACATGGACACTATTGCAAGAGTTCGCTTAAATGTTCAGAGAATCTTAAAATCTTAAGTGTTCATTCACATATATCATATACAATACAGCAATACAGGGCCACAGCCTGACAGCTACATGGTACAGTATTATGATATTATACTTATAATCAAATACAACAATGGATAAAAATATGAGAGTGAAGGATTTACCAGGTTATAATCCATCTCACAACAATTACTCATCAGATGCAATGCATTACTCAGGCCCACCCACAGCAGATTTTCTGGATATGATAGTACATGACTATGATCATCTTATTACTGTAAAGCCTTCCACTCCAATAGATTATTCGAAGCTTACAGTTGATTTAGAAAGACATCCACAATCACGTGATGTGAATTTAATAATGAAACAACTGGAAAATGGAGTGGATATAGGGTTCACAGGAAGCTATTCTGAGCAAAGGTTCAGAAGGAACAATAAGTCGGCTATAGATCACCCAGAAATTGTGGACAATATGATTGCTAAGGAAGTTAACTCTGGTTTTCTAGAAGGACCTTTTGTGGACATCCCATTAATTTCTCAGCACACATACCTAAGCACAATCAATCCACTAACACTAAGCTTGGCAAAGAAACCAAGATTGTGCTTGGACTGTTCACACGACATGATTGATACTGTGAATAGTCATATTTCTGATGAGAATGCTCACGTAGAATATGCCACCACGGACGAAGTAGTGGCGCAAGTGATCAAACATGGGCAAGAATCCCTCATAGGGAAGATTGACATTAAAGATGCCTTTAAGATCATTCCATTAAGACGCAGAGATTGGACCTTAATGGGTTTGAAATGGAGGGGTCTATATTTTGTGTATGTTAGACTGGTATTTGGGCTCAGGTCGGCATCACGAATATTTCAGAACTTTAGTTCACTATTAAGATGGGTAATTGAGGATAAACTGAGAGAGATTGAAAGTGGTCAAGAACAACATACTATGATTATACATATGTTAGACGATTTCATTGTAACGTGTGGTAAAGACACATGCTATGCAGAACAGATCTTCAAAACCATTATTGGTATATTTAACTCATACAATATTCCATTGAATGAAAGCAAGGTTCTTTCTCCAACCACACAACAAATCATTTTTGGCATTGGCATAGACTCTATAACCATGAGATTTTATATTCCACAGGATAAACAGGATAAAGCCAGCCAAGCAATCTCAGAGCTAAAAGAAATTCTACCTGGTAAATCCATGCCTAAAAAGGACCTGCAGCGTATTATAGGCATTCTTTCATTCATAGCCAAAGCAATATGTTGTAGCAGAATATATTTACGTCATCTTATAGATGTAACCTGTGTTCCACATCGACAGAAATTAGTTTGGGTATCACCAGAGATGCATGATGACCTTGCCTTTTGGGATATGGCACTAAAGCATTTGGCTCAACATCTAGCCCCACTACAGAATCCAGTCATTAAATTCCCATTTCACCATGAAATGGCTACTGATGCATGCAGCTATGGGCTCGGAGCAGTGTGTGGCAAGGAATGGTTTGCTCTAAGACTTCCCGACATATTAGTTAGTAGGAATGTTAGAATAGCTCTTAAAGAATTAGCAATCATTGTTCTTGCCACAGAAGTCTACGGCCAACGATTTTCTGGGTCAAGATTGCTAATTCACTCAGACAATACATCAATGATCCATGCATTAAGCAAAGGGACATCTTCCAAAAGAGACATAATGGCTCTTATACGAATGTTATCAACAATTTGTTTGCACCATGGAATCATGATTTACTGCAGCCATATTGAGGGGAAGCACAATGTAGCGCCAGATCTTCTAAGCAGACTAGACATTGACAGTTTCAGAGATAGATTCCCATTAATGAATCAGGATCCAACACCAGTTTTGGAGGAGTGGGCAAAAATCAAAGAATGCATAATTAGCCACACAACATTATAACTAAGCCTCAATGCATGGAATATAATAAATATTCCAAATAGAATAGAAATCACTTTTGAACATATTCGACAGCCATATACCCAGTACATTATATGCAGGTCATATACCAGTATACATACAGGTCTGGTCTGTCACATGTATTAGAATTAGCAATCTGGAAATCAACCTGTGTACTCCGTAGGGTTTTAGTGTATTATTATTTTTATTGCTCAGTTTATAACTACAATTAGAATACTCACTGTGCCATATGAGTTGAGAACAGTTTCAGAGATTCGAACTGAAGAGCAATGGCATCAGTACCACCAAATGCTACATACCCATGTGGTACATACATATTCAAGGACTCTCAGTGGTTCAAACTTTTGATGACACCCGACAACAACAAGACTTGGACAGTCAGAGGGTCAGAAGAGGTTCAACCATTGACTGATCTAGCTCCAGGAAGACATACAATGTTTCATGGGCTGGATTACAAAGCCTTAGTTACAGATGAATCAGGTATGAGGGTATTTTGCCCAACCGAAGTTGATTCACTATCTGAGATATGTTCCGAAACGCCTGATAGAGTGCCGGCCGACATTAATGTCAGCATGGGAGCATTGACCTCATTATTAACCCATCTTGGAACCATAATGAAAGATGGAAATAACTCTAAACAGACCACAGAAACAGTAGACGCCAAGTCATCGAAAGAAGTGATACCATTAACTCTAATAAAGAGCAAACCTTTGGATAAAGAAATAGTAGATAAACTACGAATACCACACACATTCATACCCCTAACAGACATTGCAGAACAGAAGTATACGAATGGGAAAACTGGCAAGTCTAAAGAAATAGATTCAACTGGCGGGTTGTTAAGCACCTTGCATGTCTATACCAGCTACAAGAGCGCATTGTTCCCAAAAGAAGCTACCCTTATTAATATTTTCTTTCAGAATGTTCTCGACATCTCTGGGAGATACTCCCTGTCAGCTATGACGAGAATTATAAAAGGCCACCAAATAATGATAGAATCTGGTATAGCATTTGATGCTCCTCTGACAACTCCAGTCGATGACCCATGCAGCATGAAGTGTATATGCGCAACCTGCGACAAATTTCACCTTGGAGGTTGCATAAAGTCAGAAATAACATCAACCACGCATTCCAGATTCGGAGAGCGTGGTCAGTCTCAATATTACCATAGAAGGGGCAGAGATCGCTGCTACCACTGTGGTATAGAAGGGCATATTGCTAAGAACTGCCGCAAGAAATTCCATTACGAGTTTCAGGGTCAGAGAGATGGAAGTGACCGATACAGCAGCAGAGATCGGGAGAGTAATAGGAAGCGCTCTCAGCGGTCACGCTCTCGATCGAGATCCCAATCCCCAAGACACAGAGTCCCCCTCATAAAAAATCGAAAAGCTCTTGGGAACCAGCAGCAAATTCAAATGGGATGAAATAAATATATCCCCCAGATATGTTATCTTATGTAGTGAGAGTATTTTACATATAATCATACATGTATACTTTATATTAGTACAGTTTGCCTAATAATCAACATTATAACCAACCAATTTCTTAGGCTGAATAATGTGATGTGCAGGATCAGATAAGAAATATGGACGAGATATTTCATCATATTAATGAACTGCAGTATATACAAGGACTACGCAGATCTACAAACAACCATTATCAGTGGGCTTGGTCAAAATATATTCAGTTCATTTTACCTACAAATATACAATCAATTCCAGTAACTGCCAACTCATTGGAAAGATTTGTGGTAATAGCTCTAGCCAATGGGTTTAAAATATCATCAATAAGAAGCATGATATCTGGAATCAAGTCAAAGGCTAGAGATAATAAGTGTTTAGAAATGCACTCATACGAAAACATAAGGATTCAGCGTATATTAAGAGGGGCTTGCAATGTCACTAACTATCAGCCGAAAAAGTCGAAACCTATATCCATGTGTCACCTTAAACTAATGTTGCAAAATGCCAACAATATTACCAAATGCAAACTGGATCAGCGAATGTATAAAGCTATGTTCACTATGGCGTTCTATGGAGCCTTTCGGGTATCAGAATATATTCACTTAACTAGGAAGCAAATTGTCATTCGAACTGACTGTATCATAGTCACACTGGCAGAATCTAAGACAGACGATCAGTCGATGTCATTTCCAGTGGCTCGCAATAGTACATCCACCTGCCCTGTAAAGGCGCTAAATCGCTATCTAATTTACAGGGATGACTGGGCCCATAATGAGTCAAACTTATTTTTGACCTCAGAAGGAGAAGTTGTAACATCACACATGGTGAATGATGCGATACGAGTCACTTTAGGAAGAGGTTATTCCAGCCATAGTTTCAGAGCTGGTTTAGCTACTGAGGCAGCTATAGTGGGCATCTCACCGGCTATCATAAAGAAACTTGGAAGGTGGAGAAGCGACTGCTATCTTCAGTATGTGCGACCACAAGACTGTGAGCTAATCAATGCCCAAATCCAGATTGCTAAATCATATAAGTAAATGAACCTTCCCTAAACTTGCCACTTAGGATATCTATTAATTATTTACTCTTTATAAGCATGAATCACTATTGTTTTGGTTAAATATCAATTATTGTAAACTGTACGTGTGCAACATAATCAGCATGTGAATTTGTGTTCTCATTTAAACTCATGGATTTTAATATTGATCATTTGGATTAGTTATTTTTTTCTTTTCATATTAAATTTTCTGAAATGAAAAGTATCCACCATAAGTTTTATTTGGGGATTTGGGGGTTATTTTGAACCATGATAAGGGTAACCACATTTCAGGGTATCAACTTTTCCCCAATAATACAACGAGATTGGATGGCGATAATTAGATAAGGTATATGACGAACACAATAATACAGCTTTGGTGAACTAAAGCAATTTATTGGGAAGGAATACTCCACATCATTGGGTGTTGGGACAGTACAATAAATGCCTTAGTTTATCTGTCAAATTGAGAAGATTATAAATTATTGGAATGTCAGTGAAATATCTTAGGCTGCCTGCATACTAGCTTAATAACAGTCAAGAGTAGTGATTGGCCAGGTGTTCTTTCCTACTGGCAAGGGAGATACAGCAGCTCTGATTTACCTGGCTTACTGGATATTCTACACCACAATCCAATATTGGAGGCAGCAGGTCATACCTATTTGCAGGGAAATTGGCTAAATTACGAAATCGCCCACCCACCCATCCCTCGTTTATCATGGTATTCCTGACAGTGGTCTTACCTCTTGGGGGTTATTTTGAACCATGATAAGGGTAACCACATTTCAGGGTATCAACTTTTCCCCAATAATACAACGAGATTGGATGGCGATAATTAGATAAGGTATATGACGAACACAATAACATAAACAATAGCTCTGAAGCTAAAGATTATGAATTCCTGGAATTGCCTATGGAACTACGCCATCATAAAGGCTTAGTGATGTCGTGGTAACTAGCCAGACGTCGGAAGTCTGGTAGTGCAGGGGGTATAACCGTAATGCATTAATTAATTTATTGCTTAGGCCCAGCTGAAAATACAGGCCATTTTCTCTTCGAGTACAGTACTTCCTCTGAAAAAAAAGGTGTTCCATTAGTCTCCCCTAGCTTGACACTTGAACAGAACGTAGTGATGTTGTAAATTGGAAACCTTTTTTTGAAATATGATTATTTTGGAAGCAATCTCCTCATGGTCCGTGTTCCATTAATATGTTTACTATGTATATTACTTTATTATATGTATTATTGTACCACCCAAAATGGTTATAAAATTATAAGGAAAAAATTGGGAAAAAACGGCACCATTAATAGTTACATTGTTTCATCCATGCATTCATTCAAAATCCATGAAAAAATATAGAAAAATATTTTAAGTTGGCAGATTTCCCCTGCACCAATTTTTCTCGATTTTCAGTTTAACTTCTCTGAAGAAAAAAAAACTATTGCTAATTATTTATCTATTTAAAATAAAAAAAAATTTCAAAGAAAATATCCGTCACCACAACTGCCTGAATTAGCCATTCCTTTACTTTTCCGTATAAATAGAAATAAACGAGAATCAACATGGCGGAAAAAAGTTATAATATACAAAAGTAGAGCGTATTTCAAATGTAGGTATAAAATTTAAAGATTTTCCCTTATCGATGAGAATAACAAATTTTGCAAGAAACGCATGCAAAGCGCAGATAGGGAAACTGGACGCAAAGAAAATTAATCCCTCTCCAGGGGAAATTGGACTCAAATAACAGCTGATTACTCTCAAAAATAAAACTGTACCTGTTCTATTGTTTTTAGTTTATTGTTTTGGTTAAAATAACGTGCCACTGTAACCTGCTCCCTTATCTGCAGAGCACAGGTAGAAGATAGAGGACCACTGTATCTGTAGAGCACAGGTAGAAGATAGAGGACCATTGTATCTGTAGAGCACAGGTAGAAGGTAGAGGACCACTGTATCTGTAGAGCACAAGTAGAAGATAGATGACCACTGTATCTGTAGAGCACAGGTAGAAGGTAGAGGACCACTGTATCTGTAGAGCACAGGTAGAAGGTAGAGGACCACTGTATCTGTAGAGCACAGGTAGAAGATAGAGGACCATTGTATCTGCAGAGCACAGGTAGAAGATAGAGGACCACTGTATCTGTAGAGCACAAGTAGAAGATAGATGACCACTGTATCTGTAGAGCACAGGTAGAAGATAGAGGACCATTGTATCTGCAGAGCACAGGTAGAAGATAGAGGACCACTGTATCTGTAGAGCACAAGTAGAAGATAGAGGACCACTGTATCTGTAGAGCACAAGTAGAAGATAGATGACCACTGTATCTGTAGAGCACAGGTAGAAGGTAGAGGACCACTGTATCTGTAGAGCACAGGTAGAAGATAGAGGACCATTGTATCTGCAGAGCACAGGTAGAAGATAGAGGACCACTGTATCTGTAGAGCACAAGTAGAAGATAGATGACCACTGTATCTGTAGAGCACAGGTAGAAGGTAGAGGACCACTGTATCTGTAGAGCACAGGTAGAAGATAGAGGACCATTGTATCTGCAGAGCACAGGTAGAAGATAGAGGACCACTGTATCTGTAGAGCACAAGTAGAAGATAGATGACCACTGTATCTGTAGAGCACAGGTAGAAGGTAGAGGACCACTGTATCTGTAGAGCACAGGTAGAAGATAGAGGACCACTGTATCTGGAGAGCACAGGTAGAAGATAGAGAACCACTGTATCTGTAGAGCACAGGTAGAAGATAGAGGATCACTGTTGTATCTGTAGAGCACAGGTAGAAGATAGAGGACCACTGTATCTGTAGAGCACAGGTAGAAGATAGAGGACCACTGTATCTGTAGAGCACAAGTAGAAGATAGAGGACCACTGTATCTGTAGAGCACAGGTAGAAGATATAGGACCATTGTATCTGCAGAGCACAGGTAGAAGATAGAGGACCACTGTATCTGTAGAGCACAGGTAGAAGATATAGGACCATTGTATCTGCAGAGCACAGGTAGAAGATAGAGGACCACTGTATCTGTAGAGCACAGGTAGATGGTAGAGGACCACTGTATCTGTAGAGCACAGGTAGAAGATAGAGGACCACTGTATCTGTAGAGCACAGGTAGAAGATAGAGGACCACTGTACCTGTAGAGCACAAGTAGAAGGTAGAGGACCACTGTATCTGTAGAGCACAGGTAGAAGATAGAGGACCATTGTATCTGCAGAGCACAGGTAGAAGATAGAGGACCACTGTATCTGTAGAGCACAGGTAGAAGATAGAGGACCACTGTATCTGTAGAGCACAGGTAGAAGATATAGGACCATTGTATCTGCAGAGCACAGGTAGAAGATAGAGGACCACTGTATCTGTAGAGCACAGGTGGAAGATAGATGACCACTGTATCTGTAGAGCACAGGTAGAAGATATAGGACCACTGTATCTGTAGAGCACAGGTAGAAGATAGAGGACCACTGTATCTGTAGAGCACAGGTAGAAGATAGAGGACCACTGTATCTGTAGAGCACAAGTAGAAGGTAGAGGACCACTGTATCTGTAGAGCACAGGTAGAAGATAGAGGACCATTGTATCTGCAGAGCACAGGTAGAAGATAGAGGACCACTGTATCTGTAGAACACAGGTAGAAGATAGAGGACCACTGTATCTGCAGAGCACAGGTAAAAGATAGAGGACCACTGTATCTGTAGAGCACAGGTAGAAGATAGAGGACCACTGTATCTGTAGAGCACAGGTAGAAGATAGAGGACCACTGTATCTGTAGAACACAGGTAGAAGATATAGGACCATTGTATCTGCAGAGCACAGGTAGAAGGTAGAGGACCACTGTATCTGTAGAGCACAGGTAGAAGATAGAGGACCACTGTATCTGTAGAGCACAGGTAGAAGATAGAGGACCACTGTATCTGTAGAACACAGGTAGAAGATATAGGACCACTGTATCTGTAGAGCACAGGTAGAAGATATAGGACCATTGTATCTGCAGAGCACAGGTAGAAGATAGAGGACCACTGTATCTGTAGAGCACAGGTAGATGGTAGAGGACCACTGTATCTGTAGAGCACAGGTAGAAGATAGAGGACCACTGTATCTGTAGAGCACAGGTAGAAGATAGAGGACCACTGTACCTGTAGAGCACAAGTAGAAGGTAGAGGACCACTGTATCTGTAGAGCACAGGTAGAAGATAGAGGACCATTGTATCTGCAGAGCACAGGTAGAAGATAGAGGACCACTGTATCTGTAGAGCACAGGTAGAAGATAGAGGACCACTGTATCTGTAGAGCACAGGTAGAAGATATAGGACCATTGTATCTGCAGAGCACAGGTAGAAGATAGAGGACCACTGTATCTGTAGAGCACAGGTGGAAGATAGATGACCACTGTATCTGTAGAGCACAGGTAGAAGATATAGGACCACTGTATCTGTAGAGCACAGGTAGAAGATAGAGGACCACTGTATCTGTAGAGCACAGGTAGAAGATAGAGGACCACTGTATCTGTAGAGCACAAGTAGAAGGTAGAGGACCACTGTATCTGTAGAGCACAGGTAGAAGATAGAGGACCATTGTATCTGCAGAGCACAGGTAGAAGATAGAGGACCACTGTATCTGTAGAACACAGGTAGAAGATAGAGGACCACTGTATCTGCAGAGCACAGGTAAAAGATAGAGGACCACTGTATCTGTAGAGCACAGGTAGAAGATAGAGGACCACTGTATCTGTAGAGCACAGGTAGAAGATAGAGGACCACTGTATCTGTAGAACACAGGTAGAAGATATAGGACCATTGTATCTGCAGAGCACAGGTAGAAGGTAGAGGACCACTGTATCTGTAGAGCACAGGTAGAAGATAGAGGACCACTGTATCTGTAGAGCACAGGTAGAAGATAGAGGACCACTGTATCTGTAGAACACAGGTAGAAGATATAGGACCACTGTATCTGTAGAGCACAGGTAGAAGATATAGGACCATTGTATCTGCAGAGCACAGGTAGAAGATAGAGGACCACTGTATCTGTAGAGCACAAGTAGAAGATAGATGACCACTGTATCTGTAGAGCACAGGTAGAAGATAGAGGACCACTGTATCTGTAGAGCACAGGTAGAAGATAGAGGACCACTGTATCTGTAGAGCACAGGTAGAAGATATAGGACCATTGTATCTGTAGAACACAGGTAGAAGATAGAGGACCACTGTATCTGTAGAGCACAAGTAGAAGATAGAGGACCACTGTATCTGTAGAGCACAGGTAGAAGATAGAGGACCACTGTATCTGTAGAGCACAGGTAGAAGATAGAGGACCACTGTATCTGTAGAGCACAGGTAGAAGATAGATGACCACTGTATCTGTAGAGCACAGGTAGAAGGTAGAGGACCACTGTATCTGTAGAGCACAAGTAGAAGATAGAGGACCACTGTATCTGTAGAGCACAGGTAGAAGATAGAGGACCATTGTATCTGTAGAGCACAGGTAGAAGATAGAGGACCATTGTATCTGTAGAGCACAAGTAGAAGATAGAGGACCATTGTATCTGTAGAGCACAGGTAGAAGATAGAGGACCACTGTATCTGTAGAGCACAGGTAGAAGATAGAGGACCATTGTATCTGTAGAGCACAAGTAGAAGATAGAGGACCACTGTATCTGTAGAGCACAAGTAGAAGATAGAGGACCATTGTATCTGTAGAGCACAGGTAGAAGATAGAGGACCACTGTATCTGCAGAGCACAGGTAGAAGATAGAGGACCACTGTATCTGTAGAGCACAGGTAGAAGGTAGAGGACCACTGTATCTGTAGAGCACAGGTAGAAGATATAGGACCACTGTATCTGTAGAACACAGGTAGAAGATAGAGGACCACTGTATCTGTAGAGCACAAGTAGAAGATAGAGGACCACTGTATCTGTAGAGCACAGGTAGAAGATAGAGGACCATTGTATCTGTAGAGCACAGGTAGAAGATAGAGGACCATTGTATCTGTAGAGCACAAGTAGAAGATAGAGGACCATTGTATCTGTAGAGCACAGGTAGAAGATAGAGGACCACTGTATCTGTAGAGCACAGGTAGAAGATAGAGGACCATTGTATCTGTAGAGCACAAGTAGAAGATAGAGGACCACTGTATCTGTAGAGCACAGGTAGAAGATATAGGACCATTGTATCTGCAGAGCACAGGTAGAAGATAGAGGACCACTGTATCTGTAGAGCACAAGTAGAAGATAGAGGACCATTGTATCTGTAGAGCACAGGTAGAAGATAGAGGACCACTGTATCTGTAAAGCACAGGTAGAAGATAGAGGACCACTGTATCTGTAGAGCACAGGTAGAAGATAGAGGACCATTGTATCTGTAGAGCACAAGTAGAAGATAGAGGACCACTGTATCTGTAGAGCACAGGTAGAAGATATAGGACCATTGTATCTGCAGAGCACAGGTAGAAGATAGAGGACCACTGTATCTGTAGAGCACAGGTAGAAGATATAGGACCATTGTATCTGCAGAGCACAGGTAGAAGATAGAGGACCACTGTATCTGTAGAGCACAGGTAGAAGATAGAGGACCACTGTATCTGTAGAGCACAAGTAGAAGATAGAGGACCACTGTATCTGTAGAGCACAGGTAGAAGATAGAGGACCACTGTATCTGTAGAGCACAGGTAGAAGATAGAGGACCATTGTATCTGTAGAGCACAAGTAGAAGATAGAGGACCACTGTATCTGTAGAGCACAGGTAGAAGATATAGGACCATTGTATCTGCAGAGCACAGGTAGAAGATAGAGGACCACTGTATCTGTAGAGCACAGGTAGAAGGTAGAGGACCACTGTATCTGTAGAGCACAGGTAGAAGATAGAGGACCACTGTATCTGTAGAACACAGGTGGAAGATAGAGGTCCATTGTATCTGTAGAGCACAGGTAGAAGATAGAGGACCACTGTATCTGTAGAGCACAGGTAGAAGATAGAGGACCACTGTATCTGTAGAGCACAGGTAGAAGATAGAGGACCACTGTATCTGTAGAGCACAGGTAGAAGATAGAGGACCACTGTATCTGTAGAGCACAGGTAGAAGATAGAGGACCACTGTATCTGTAGAACACAAGTAGAAGATAGAGGATCACTGTATCTGTAGAACACAGGTAGAAGATAGAGGACCACTGTATCTGTAGAGCACAAGTAGAAGATAGATGACCACTGTATCTGCAGAGCACAGGTAGAAGATAGAGGACCACTGTATCTGTAGAGCACAGGTAGAAGATATAGGACCATTGTATCTGTAGAGCACAGGTAGAAGATATAGGACCATTGTATCTGTAGAGCACAAGTAGAAGATAGATGACCACTGTATCTGTAGAGCACAGGTAGAAGATAGATGACCACTGTATGTGTAGAGCACAAGTAGAAGATATAGGACCATTGTATCTGCAGAGCACAGGTAGAAGATAGAGAACCACTGTATCTGTAGAGCACAGGTGGAAGATAGATGACCACTGTATCTGTAGAGCACAGGTAGAAGATATAGGACCATTGTATCTGCAGAGCACAGGTAGAAGATAGAGGACCACTGTATCTGTAGAGCACAGGTAGAAGATATAGGACCATTGTATCTGCAGAGCACAGGTAGAAGATATAGGACCATTGTATCTGCAGAGCACAAGTAGAAGATAGAGGACCACTGTATCTGTAGAGCACAGGTAGAAGATATAGGACCATTGTATCTGCAGAGCACAAGTAGAAGATAGAGGACCACTGTATCTGTAGAGCACAGGTAGAAGATAGAGGACCACTGTATCTGTAGAGCACAGGTAGAAGATAGAGGACCACTGTATCTGTAGAGCACAGGTAGAAGATAGAGGACCACTGTATCTGTAGAGCACAGGTAGAAGATAGAGGACCACTGTATCTGTAGAGCACAGGTAGAAGATATAGGACCATTGTATCTGCAGAGCACAGGTAGAAGATATAGGACCATTGTATCTGCAGAGCACAGGTAGAAGATAGAGGACCACTGTATCTGTAGAGCACAGGTAGAAGATATAGGACCATTGTATCTGCAGAGCACAGGTAGAAGATAGAGGACCACTGTATCTGTAGAGCACAGGTAGAAGATATAGGACCATTGTATCTGCAGAGCACAAGTAGAAGATAGAGGACCACTGTATCTGTAGAGCACAGGTAGAAGATAGAGGACCACTGTATCTGTAGAGCACAGGTAGAAGATAGAGGACCACTGTATCTGTAGAGCACAGGTAGAAGGTAGAGGATCACTGTATCTGTAGAACACAGGTAGAAGATAGAGGACCACTGTATCTGTAGAGCACAAGTAGAAGATAGATGACCACTGTATCTGCAGAGCACAGGTAGAAGATAGAGGACCACTGTATCTGTAGAGCACAGGTAGAAGATAGAGGACCACTGTATCTGTAGAGCACAGGTAGAAGATATAGGACCATTGTATCTGTAGAGCACAAGTAGAAGATAGATGACCACTGTATCTGTAGAGCACAGGTAGAAGATAGATGACCACTGTATCTGTAGAGCACAAGTAGAAGATATAGGACCATTGTATCTGCAGAGCACAGGTAGAAGATAGAGAACCACTGTATCTGTAGAGCACAGGTGGAAGATAGATGACCACTGTATCTGTAGAGCACAGGTAGAAGATATAGGACCATTGTATCTGCAGAGCACAGGTAGAAGATAGAGGACCACTGTATCTGTAGAGCACAGGTAGAAGATATAGGACCATTGTATCTGCAGAGCACAGGTAGAAGATATAGGACCATTGTATCTGCAGAGCACAAGTAGAAGATAGAGGACCACTGTATCTGTAGAGCACAGGTAGAAGATAGAGGACCACTGTATCTGTAGAGCACAGGTAGAAGATAGAGGACCACTGTATCTGTAGAGCACAGGTAGAAGATAGAGGACCACTGTATCTGTAGAGCACAGGTAGAAGATAGAGGACCACTGTATCTGTAGAGCACAGGTAGAAGATATAGGACCATTGTATCTGCAGAGCACAGGTAGAAGATATAGGACCATTGTATCTGCAGAGCACAGGTAGAAGATAGAGGACCACTGTATCTGTAGAGCACAGGTAGAAGATATAGGACCATTGTATCTGCAGAGCACAGGTAGAAGATAGAGGACCACTGTATCTGTAGAGCACAGGTAGAAGATATAGGACCATTGTATCTGCAGAGCACAAGTAGAAGATAGAGGACCACTGTATCTGTAGAGCACAGGTAGAAGATAGAGGACCACTGTATCTGTAGAGCACAGGTAGAAGATAGAGGACCACTGTATCTGTAGAGCACAGGTAGAAGGTAGAGGACCACTGTATCTGTAGAGCACAGGTAGAAGATAGAGGACCACTGTATCTGTAGAGCACAGGTAGAAGGTAGAGGACCACTGTATCTGGAGAGCACAGGTAGAAGATAGAGGACCACTGTATCTGTAGAGCACAGGTAGAAGATATAGGACCATTGTATCTGCAGAGCACAGGTAGAAGATAGAGGACCACTGTATCTGTAGAGCACAGGTAGAAGATAGAGGACCACTGTATCTGTAGAGCACAGGTAGAAGGTAGAGGACCACTGTATCTGTAGAGCACAAGTAGAAGATAGAGGACCACTGTATCTGTAGAGCACAGGTAGAAGATAGAGGACCACTGTATCTGTAGAGCACAGGTAGAAGATAGAGGACCATTGTATCTGCAGAGCACAGGTAGAAGATAGAGGACCACTGTATCTGTAGAGCACAGGTAGAAGATAGAGGTCCACTGTATCTGTAGAGCACAGGTGGAAGATAGAGGTCCACTGTATCTGTAGAACACAGGTAGAAGATATAGGACCATTGTATCTGTAGAGCACAAGTAGAAGATAGATGACCACTGTATCTGTAGAGCACAGGTAGAAGATATAGGACCATTGTATCTGCAGAGCACAGGTAGAAGATAGAGGTCCACTGTATCTGTAGAGCACAGGTAGAAGATAGAGGTCCACTGTATCTGTAGAGCACAGGTGGAAGATAGAGGTCCACTGTATCTGTAGAACACAGGTAGAAGATATAGGACCACTGTATCTGCAGAGCACAGGTAGAAGATAGAGGACCATTGTATCTGTAGAGCACAGGTAGAAGATAGAGGACCACTGTATCTGTAGAGCACAAGTAGAAGATAGATGACCACTGTATCTGTAGAGCACAGGTAGAAGATAGAGGACCACTGTATCTGTAGAGCACAGGTAGAAGATAGATGACCACTGTATCTGTAGAGCACAGGTAGAAGATATAGGACCATTGTATCTGCAGAGCACAGGTAGAAGATATAGGACCATTGTATCTGTAGAGCACAAGTAGAAGATAGATGACCACTGTATCTGTAGAGCACAGGTAGAAGATATAGGACCATTGTATCTGCAGAGCACAGGTAGAAGATAGATGACCACTGTATCTGTAGAGCACAGGTAGAAGATAGAGGACCACTGTATCTGCAGAGCACAGGTAGAAGATAGAGGACCACTGTATCTGTAGAGCACAGGTAGAAGATAGAGGACCACTGTATCTGTAGAGCACAAGTAGAAGATAGAGGACCATTGTATCTGTAGAGCACAGGTAGAAGATAGAGGACCACTGTATCTGTAGAGCACAGGTAGAAGATAGAGGACCATTGTATCTGTAGAGCACAGGTAGAAGATAGAGGACCATTGTATCTGTAGAGCACAGGTAGAAGATAGAGGACCATTGTATCTGTAGAGCACAGGTAGAAGATAGAGGACCACTGTATCTGTAGAGCACAGGTAGAAGATAGAGGACCACTGTATCTGTAGAGCACAGGTAGAAGATAGAGGTCCACTGTATCTGTAGAACACAGGTAGAAGATATAGGACCATTGTATCTGTAGAGCACAAGTAGAAGATAGATGACCACTGTATCTGTAGAGCACAGGTAGAAGATATAGGACCATTGTATCTGCAGAGCACAGGTAGAAGATATAGGACCATTGTATCTGTAGAGCACAGGTAGAAGATAGAGGACCACTGTATCTGTAGAGCACAGGTAGAAGATAGAGGACCACTGTATCTGTAGAGCACAGGTAGAAGATAGAGGACCATTGTATCTGTAGAGCACAGGTAGAAGATAGAGGACCATTGTATCTGTAGAGCACAGGTAGAAGATAGAGGACCACTGTATCTGTAGAGCACAGGTAGAAGATAGAGGACCACTGTATCTGTAGAGCACAGGTAGAAGATAGAGGTCCACTGTATCTGTAGAACACAGGTAGAAGATATAGGACCATTGTATCTGTAGAGCACAAGTAGAAGATAGATGACCACTGTATCTGTAGAGCACAGGTAGAAGATATAGGACCATTGTATCTGCAGAGCACAGGTAGAAGATATAGGACCATTGTATCTGTAGAGCACAGGTAGAAGATAGAGGACCACTGTATCTGTAGAGCACAAGTAGAAGATAGATGACCACTGTATCTGTAGAGCACAGGTAGAAGATATAGGACCATTGTATCTGCAGAGCACAGGTAGAAGATATAGGACCATTGTATCTGTAGAGCACAAGTAGAAGATAGATGACCACTGTATCTGTAGAGCACAGGTAGAAGATATAGGACCATTGTATCTGCAGAGCACAGGTAGAAGATAGATGACCACTGTATCTGTAGAGCACAGGTAGAAGATATAGGACCATTGTATCTGCAGAGCACAGGTAGAAGATATAGGACCATTGTATCTGCAGAGCACAGGTAGAAGATAGAGGTCCACTGTATCTGTAGAGCACAGGTAGAAGGTAGAGGACCACTGTATCTGTAGAGCACAGGTAGAAGATAGATGACCACTGTATCTGTAGAGCACAGGTAGAAGATATAGGACCATTGTATCTGCAGAGCACAGGTAGAAGATATAGGACCATTGTATCTGCAGAGCACAGGTAGAAGATAGAGGACCATTGTATCTGTAGAGCACAGGTAGAAGATAGAGGACCACTGTATCTGTAGAGCACAGGTAGAAGATAGAGGACCACTGTATCTGTAGAGCACAGGTAGAAGATAGAGGACCACTGTATCTGTAGAGCACAGGTAGAAGATAGAGGACCACTGTATCTGTAGAGCACAAGTAGAAGATAGATGACCACTGTATCTGCAGAGCACACGTAGAAGATAGAGGACCACTGTATCTGTAGAGCACAGGTAGAAGATAGAGGACCACTGTATCTGCAGAGCACAGGTAGAAGATAGAGGACCACTGTATCTGTAGAGCACAGGTAGAAGATAGAGGACCATTGTATCTGCAGAGCACAGGTAGAAGATAGAGGACCACTGTATCTGTAGAGCACAGGTAGAAGGTAGAGGACCACTGTATCTGTAGAGCACAAGTAGAAGATAGATGACCACTGTATCTGTAGAGCACAGGTAGAAGATATAGGACCATTGTATCTGTAGAGCACAGGTAGAAGATAGATGACCACTGTATCTGTAGAGCACAAGTAGAAGATATAGGACCATTGTATCTGCAGAGCACAGGTAGAAGATATAGGACCATTGTATCTGCAGAGCACAGGTAGAAGATAGAGGACCATTGTATCTGTAGAGCACAGGTAGAAGATAGAGGACCACTGTATCTGTAGAGCACAGGTAGAAGATAGAGGACCACTGTATCTGTAGAGCACAAGTAGAAGATATAGGACCATTGTATCTGCAGAGCACAGGTAGAAGGTAGAGGACCACTGTATCTGTAGAGCACAGGTAGAAGATAGAGGACCACTGTATCTGTAGAACACAGGTAGAAGATAGAGGACCACTGTATCTGTAGAGCACAGGTAGAAGATATAGGACCATTGTATCTGTAGAGCACAAGTAGAAGATAGATGACCACTGTATCTGTAGAGCACAGGTAGAAGATATAGGACCATTGTATCTGTAGAGCACAGGTAGAAGATAGAGGACCACTGTATCTGTAGAGCACAGGTGGAAGATAGATGACCACTGTATCTGTAGAGCACAGGTAGAAGATAGAGGACTACTGTATCTGTAGAGCACAGGTAGAAGATAGAGGTCCACTGTATCTGTAGAGCACAGGTGGAAGATAGAGGTCCACTGTATCTGTAGAGCACAGGTAGAAGATAGAGGTCCACTGTATATGTAGAACACAGGTAGAAGATAGAGGACCACTGTATCTGTAGAACACAGGTAGAAGATATAGGACCATTGTATCTGCAGAGCACAGGTAGAAGATAGAGGACCACTGTATCTGTAGAGCACAGGTGGAAGATAGATGACCACTGTATCTGTAGAGCACAGGTAGAAGATATAGGACCATTGTATCTGTAGAGCACAGGTAGAAGATAGAGGACCACTGTATCTGTAGAGCACAGGTGGAAGATAGATGACCACTGTATCTGTAGAGCACAGGTAGAAGATATAGGACCATTGTATCTGTAGAGCACAGGTAGAAGATAGAGGTCCACTGTATCTGTAGAGCACAGGTAGAAGATAGAGGTCCACTGTATCTGTAGAGCACAGGTGGAAGATAGAGGTCCACTGTATCTGTAGAGCACAGGTAGAAGATAGAGGACCACTGTATCTGTAGAGCACAGGTAGAAGATAGAGGTCCACTGTATCTGTAGAGCACAGGTGGAAGATAGAGGACCACTGTATCTGTAGAGCACAGGTAGAAGATAGAGGTCCACTGTATCTGTAGAACACAGGTAGAAGATAGATGACCACTGTATCTGTAGAGCACAGGTAGAAGATAGAGGTCCACTGTATCTGTAGAGCACAGGTGGAAGATAGAGGACCACTGTATCTGTAGAGCACAGGTAGAAGATAGAGGTCCACTGTATCTGTAGAGCACAGGTAGAAGATAGAGGTCCACTGTATCTGTAGAGCACAGGTGGAAGATAGAGGTCCACTGTATCTGTAGAGCACAGGTAGAAGATAGAGGACCACTGTATCTGTAGAACACAGGTAGAAGATAGATGACCACTGTATCTGTAGAGCACAGGTAGAAGATAGAGGACTACTGTATCTGTAGAGCACAGGTAGAAGATAGAGGTCCACTGTATCTGTAGAGCACAGGTGGAAGATAGAGGTCCACTGTATCTGTAGAGCACAGGTAGAAGATAGAGGTCCACTGTATCTGTAGAACACAGGTAGAAGATAGAGGACCACTGTATCTGTAGAACACAGGTAGAAGATATAGGACCATTGTATCTGCAGAGCACAGGTAGAAGATAGAGGACCACTGTATCTGTAGAGCACAGGTGGAAGATAGATGACCACTGTATCTGTAGAGCACAGGTAGAAGATATAGGACCATTGTATCTGTAGAGCACAGGTAGAAGATAGAGGACCACTGTATCTGTAGAGCACAGGTGGAAGATAGATGACCACTGTATCTGTAGAGCACAGGTAGAAGATATAGGACCATTGTATCTGTAGAGCACAGGTAGAAGATAGAGGACCACTGTATCTGTAGAGCACAGGTAGAAGATAGAGGTCCACTGTATCTGTAGAGCACAGGTAGAAGATAGAGGTCCACTGTATCTGTAGAGCACAGGTGGAAGATAGAGGTCCACTGTATCTGTAGAGCACAGGTAGAAGATAGAGGACCACTGTATCTGTAGAACACAGGTAGAAGATAGATGACCACTGTATCTGTAGAACACAGGTAGAAGATAGAGGACCACTGTATCTGTAGAGCACAGGTAGAAGATAGAGGTCCACTGTATCTGTAGAGCACAGGTAGAAGATAGAGGTCCACTGTATCTGTAGAGCACAGGTAGAAGATAGAGGTCCACTGTATCTGTAGAGCACAGGTGGAAGATAGAGGTCCACTGTATCTGTAGAGCACAGGTAGAAGATAGAGGACCACTGTATCTGTAGAGCACAGGTAGAAGATAGAGGTCCACTGTATCTGTAGAGCACAGGTAGAAGATAGAGGTCCACTGTATCTGTAGAGCACAGGTGGAAGATAGAGGACCACTGTATCTGTAGAGCACAGGTAGAAGATAGAGGTCCACTGTATCTGTAGAGCACAGGTAGAAGATAGAGGTCCACTGTATCTGTAGAGCACAGGTGGAAGATAGAGGTCCACTGTATCTGTAGAGCACAGGTAGAAGATAGAGGACCACTGTATCTGTAGAACACAGGTAGAAGATAGATGACCACTGTATCTGTAGAGCACAGGTAGAAGATAGAGGACTACTGTATCTGTAGAGCACAGGTAGAAGATAGAGGTCCACTGTATCTGTAGAGCACAGGTGGAAGATAGAGGTCCACTGTATCTGTAGAGCACAGGTAGAAGATAGAGGTCCACTGTATCTGTAGAACACAGGTAGAAGATAGAGGACCACTGTATCTGTAGAACACAGGTAGAAGATATAGGACCATTGTATCTGCAGAGCACAGGTAGAAGATAGAGGACCACTGTATCTGTAGAGCACAGGTAGAAGATAGATGACCACTGTATCTGTAGAGCACAGGTAGAAGATATAGGACCATTGTATCTGCAGAGCACAGGTAGAAGATAGAGGACCACTGTATCTGTAGAGCACAGGTAGAAGATATAGGACCATTGTATCTGCAGAGCACAGGTAGAAGATAGAGGACCACTGTATCTGTAGAGCACAGGTGGAAGATAGAGGACCACTGTATCTGTAGAGCACAGGTAGAAGATAGAGGACCACTGTATCTGTAGAGCACAGGTAGAAGATAGATGACCACTGTATCTGTAGAGCACAGGTAGAAGATATAGGACCATTGTATCTGCAGAGCACAGGTAGAAGATAGAGGACCACTGTATCTGTAGAGCACAGGTAGAAGATATAGGACCATTGTATCTGCAGAGCACAGGTAGAAGATATAGGACCATTGTATCTGCAGAGCACAGGTAGAAGATAGAGGACCACTGTATCTGTAGAGCACAGGTAGAAGATATAGGACCATTGTATCTGCAGAACACAGGTAGAAGATAGAGGACCACTGTATCTGTAGAGCACAAGTAGAAGATAGAGGACCACTGTATCTGTAGAGCACAGGTAGAAGATAGAGGACCATTGTATCTGTAGAGCACAGGTAGAAGATAGAGGACCATTGTATCTGTAGAGCACAAGTAGAAGATAGAGGACCATTGTATCTGTAGAGCACAGGTAGAAGATAGAGGACCACTGTATCTGTAGAGCACAGGTAGAAGATAGAGGTCCACTGTATCTGCAGAGCACAAGTAGAAGATAGAGGACCACTGTATCTGTAGAGCACAGGTAGTAGATAGATGACCACTGTATCTGCAGAGCACAAGTAGAAGATAGAGGACCACTGTATCTGTAGAGCACAGGTAGAAGATAGAGGACCACTGTATCTGTAGAGCACAGGTAGAAGATAGAGGACCACTGTATCTGTAGAGCACAGGTAGAAGATAGAGGACCATTGTATCTGCAGAGCACAGGTAGAAGATAGAGGACCACTGTATCTGTAGAGCACAGGTAGAAGATAGAGGACCACTGTATCTGTAGAGCACAGGTAGAAGATAGAGGACCACTGTATCTGTAGAGCACAGGTAGAAGATAGAGGACCACTGTATCTGTAGAGCACAGGTAGAAGATAGAGGACCACTGTATCTGTAGAGCACAGGTAGAAGATAGAGGACCACTGTATCTGTAGAGCACAGGTAGAAGATAGAGGACCACTGTATCTGTAGAGCACAGGTAGAAGATAGAGGACCACTGTATCTGTAGAGCACAGGTAGAAGATAGAGGACCACTGTATCTGTAGAGCACAGGTAGAAGATAGAGGACCACTGTATCTGTAGAGCACAGGTAGAAGATAGAGGACCACTGTATCTGTAGAGCACAAGTAGAAGATAGAGGACCACTGTATCTGTAGAGCACAGGTAGAAGATAGAGGACCACTGTATCTGTAGAGCACAGGTAGAAGATAGAGGACCACTGTATCTGTAGAGCACAAGTAGAAGATAGAGGACCACTGTATCTGTAGAGCACAGGTAGAAGATAGAGGACCACTGTATCTGTAGAGCACAGGTAGAAGATAGAGGACCACTGTATCTGTAGAGCACAGGTAGAAGATAGAGGACCACTGTATCTGTAGAGCACAGGTAGAAGATAGAGGACCACTGTATCTGTAGAGCACAGGTAGAAGATAGAGGACCACTGTATCTGTAGAGCACAAGTAGAAGATAGAGGACCACTGTATCTGTAGAGCACAGGTAGAAGATAGAGGACCACTGTATCTGTAGAGCACAGGTAGAAGATAGAGGACCACTGTATCTGTAGAGCACAAGTAGAAGATAGAGGACCACTGTATCTGTAGAGCACAAGTAGAAGATAGAGGACCACTGTATCTGTAGAGCACAGGTAGAAGATAGAGGACCACTGTATCTGTAGAGCACAAGTAGAAGATAGAGGACCACTGTATCTGTAGAGCACAAGTAGAAGATAGAGGACCACTGTATCTGTAGAGCACAGGTAGAAGATAGAGGACCACTGTATCTGTAGAGCACAAGTAGAAGATAGAGGACCACTGTATCTGTAGAGCACAAGTAGAAGATAGAGGACCACTGTATCTGTAGAGCACAGGTAGAAGATAGAGGACCACTGTATCTGTAGAGCACAAGTAGAAGATAGAGGACCACTGTATCTGTAGAGCACAGGTAGAAGATAGAGGACCACTGTATCTGTAGAGCACAGGTAGAAGATAGAGGACCACTGTATCTGTAGAGCACAGGTAGAAGATAGAGGACCACTGTATCTGTAGAGCACAGGTAGAAGATAGAGGACCACTGTATCTGTAGAGCACAGGTAGAAGATAGAGGACCACTGTATCTGTAGAGCACAAGTAGAAGATAGAGGACCACTGTATCTGTAGAGCACAAGTAGAAGATAGAGGACCACTGTATCTGTAGAGCACAGGTAGAAGATAGAGGACCACTGTATCTGTAGAGCACAGGTAGAAGATAGAGGACCACTGTATCTGTAGAGCACAAGTAGAAGATAGAGGACCACTGTATCTGTAGAGCACAGGTAGAAGATAGAGGACCACTGTATCTGTAGAGCACAGGTAGAAGATAGAGGACCACTGTATCTGTAGAGCACAAGTAGAAGATAGAGGACCACTGTATCTGTAGAGCACAGGTAGAAGATAGAGGACCACTGTATCTGTAGAGCACAGGTAGAAGATAGAGGACCACTGTATCTGTAGAGCACAGGTAGAAGATAGAGGACCACTGTATCTGTAGAGCACAGGTAGAAGATAGAGGACCACTGTATCTGTAGAGCACAGGTAGAAGATAGAGGACCACTGTATCTGTAGAGCACAGGTAGAAGATAGAGGACCACTGTATCTGTAGAGCACAGGTAGAAGATAGAGGACCACTGTATCTGTAGAGCACAGGTAGAAGATAGAGGACCACTGTATCTGTAGAGCACAAGTAGAAGATAGATGACCACTGTATCTGTAGAGCACAGGTAGAAGATAGAGGACCACTGTATCTGTAGAGCACAGGTAGAAGATAGAGGACCACTGTATCTGTAGAGCACAGGTAGAAGATAGAGGACCACTGTATCTGTAGAGCACAGGTAGAAGATAGAGGACCATTGTATCTGTAGAGCACAGGTAGAAGATAGAGGACCACTGTATCTGTAGAGCACAGGTAGAAGATAGAGGACCACTGTATCTGTAGAGCACAGGTAGAAGATAGAGGACCACTGTATCTGTAGAGCACAGGTGGAAGATAGAGGACCACTGTATCTGTAGAGCACAGGTAGTAGATAGAGGACCACTGTATCTGTAGAGCACAGGTAGAAGATAGAGGACCACTGTATCTGCAGAGCACAGGTAGAAGATAGAGGACCACTGTATCTGTAGAGCACAGGTAGAAGATAGAGGTCCACTGTATCTGTAGAGCACAGGTAGAAGATAGAGGACCACTGACAAACTTAATTTTTAACTTTACATACAAAACTAGATTTCACAATGCCATAATAATAATGGAATAGTAGTAATGGAATATAGACAACATAGTTGAAATTGCCTACATACAACAAATAGTTCCTATAAATTATTATTATTATTCTGGGAGTTTCTGGATTACAATAATGAAATAATGTTTATTTATGTTTTTATTTTGTTTGTTTGTTTATTTATTCGTTTATGTTTCTCTAAAAAGTTTTAGAAAATTGGATCATTGCTAGGCCTAAAGGAACAAAGTGATTTAAAAAGTTAAATATTAGCATATTAATTAATATAAGTATTCTGAAGATTGAAGATTTACATGCGTGCTTGCACGCCCTATTATAGTTAACTCGTAATAGTCATACGTAGTATTACTTAATTATTTTAGTTTTTTTTAATTAAATTTTGCCTTAATTTTTCGATCTATTGTTTTTGTATAATTTTGGCAACTTTACTTTTATAATTTTATGTTATAATTACACAGCAACCGGAGTATTTGACGAATTAAGAAAACAATAATTAATTATTAATCAAATATTGGGCGTGTAGATGATAGCACGATAGTACAAGTTAGTGTTATTATTGCTCATACAAATTAGTTAAATTAGAAATAAAATTAAATTTAGAATCAACTCACGAATGACTTACCTCAGCTGGCGTACATGTTACTAATACTTCACCAGACTCACTTGACATTGTATTAGTTGTACATTCCATTGTATAACACCAGCGGCAGTTAGTTTCTTTAAAAAAATCGCAAGTTTATTTTCCTTGGTCCACCATATAGTGATCACCATTTGCCGCCCCCTACTCTATATTGTGTGGGGCATGGTATATATAAAAGGTGTCTGAGTCTGTACTCCCAGATATTCCCATTGGTGATATCTCCTTTGCAGAAGTGAAGGCTGCTGCAAAGAGCATTAAGACCAATCGTGCCAGTGGAGTAGATGGTGTTCCCCCTGA
>JAUCBJ010001630.1:0-54753 GCA_032718475.1 Nemertoderma westbladi
GGCAGCAGACACTGATTGATTCTTTGAGAAAGCTGAAAGCGTGCAGTGCCAGCGTTATATTAACAGATTCAACGGCTTCTTCCAATGGAGACACGAGACACCAACAACCAATAACCGAAAGTAACGGACCGATAATTTCTTCTTGCATGATTGCCGACGACCCATTGCCCATCCACCCCGACCTGCCGACCGAGCTCTCGGTACGGGTATCCCCGCCAAAAACAACCAAGTCTCTATCCGCCTCGAGAAAACGAGAAACTCGATCGACCCAATTCGATTTAGGGCCTATCGAATTGGAATTGGACTCCCACTTTCGCGCCGCAAAGAATGTAATCCTGTCATCTGGTGCGATACACGTTGTCAGACGCAGCCGTTCAGCCCTCCCCCAAGGCGATCCGGTCCGCCGCTAAACCCAGATCGCATCGCATTCCTCGTCGACGTCGACATAAGTCTGACTCTTCCCGCCGCACTCCGTGCTCGGAGTATGGAGTAAGAAACTCGGCAGCGGCCCGCATTACGATCCGACTGACCCCGTGTAGAAAATATAATCAAACATTACTGCTTTCATTGCTGCATTGAACACAACTACCGGTACGCAAAATACTGCAATCTATAAACCCAGATACCTGCTACCGGTAGGCCTACTGGTAAAAGCAGTACAGCAGTGTTTTATGTGAAGTAAATAATCTTAATTTAGCGACATCTTATAAGCAACTAAATTTATAATGTATGAAAAGACCAAATGAAATTCAATATTAATTTTCACCTGTTTGCATGGATGGTTGTTTTTAGATTATATTTCATTTGGCGGTCCAGTTCGGTCCAGTTCGCCACTCTTTCGATCCAGTTCGGTCCAGATTCGAGTACAGAACTATCCGTATCAAACATTGTTGAACATTTAATAAATTACATACTGAACTCATTACACTTTCTTTCAGTTACTGAAATATGACAAAACTGGTGCTAAATCGTGTAGTTTTGTAGCGAGAAGAGACTGCACGAATTAGAAATCATATACAATCCTATCGAACTCATTCGCTAGAGTTTCTTTCTCTAATTGTCTTCTGGGTATATTCTTTGTTTTCAATTTGTTCATATTACGCTCTATACTTGCCGCTATCTCATACATAGAAAATTGCATCTGTCAAAACTGTGTTATGTATTCCGTTTTGCTAAATAGCGGTGTTTCGCTAAGTTCAGTGACAACATTTCTTCCTCTCAAAGTTATATCGCTTATCATTATTAATTTTAATTCTATTTTTTTACGTCGATCCCGAAACTTACCCATTATTATCTGAATAGTAGACCTATGACATCTACTGTATAGGCCCTATGATTTGAAGTATTACTAAATTACAGAAGTATTTTAAATTTTGATTTTCTTTAATGAAATTCTAATTTTATCAATTTCTAGAGTTTCAGGTTTCTAGAACAGAGTTGGCAATTATAACAATAATTTTAATTTATACTTTTTAATTTTTACTTAAAATAATGTTCAATATTCTTGACAATTTTTAAATGGTAGGCCTAGGCATAGCTAATGTTTTTAAAAAGACGAACATTTGTTGACAGTATACAATATAATGTTTAGTAATTAGCAATTTGTGGTATTACAGTAATATAAAGCCTGCTCACCCCCCGCGATCAGCTGATTAAAGAAGTTAATTTTGAATAAAATATTATTATTGTTAAAAATAACATTATTTACCGCTCAGTCAATGGGCTACCGTAAATGGGGATTATTGCACTTGAATCAGTCAACTTTGTACTGTAATAAATACTAGGCCTATTCTTAGGCATTTTATTCATTTAATAAGTAGCTACGACTAGAAAAATGGCATAAAGTAATTAATAATCTTCAAATAATTAATTTTGTTCCAGAATATTGTGGATTTTATTAAATATAATAAATGGCCTGCCCTACAGGCTGTAACGGATGCAAATACTGTACCTACACTTTTTCAACGACCATATATCAGCTATTTCTCAATGACATTAATAGTTATTTACAAATTTGGAATCCTTACAATGACATATTTCCTTTGGTATCAACAAATCACAATAAGCTGATAAGTACGAAGAATAAACTGTGGTGCAACTAGTGCAATGTTTAATCACTTATCAAACAAGGATACGTATATTTTAATAATTATATTACAGTAATTAGGATGATTTTCACAATAAAATAACATATTGTATGATAAATAAAACACGTCATATACAGTACCAGTAGTAGGGTCTTGGCCGGCCCGGTGACAGTTAGACCTCACTGACACCCATTGGGTGTCATATAACACCCTATTATCACCCATAGGGTGTCATTGGCGCCAGACTGTCTGGGTGAAACCTCCTAATTAGGCTAATTAGACACTAATTGACAGGTGTCATCAATTAATTAGTACAATTTAACCCTAATAGGTGTCTTACGACTCCTAATTAGGGTTTAATTGATTATCCTAATTAATCAGACTGATTAGCGCCCTGACACACAATGGGTCATCAGTGTTGTCTAACTGTCACCTAGAGGACCAAGAGGGTGTTATAAGTGACACCGCAGCTCTTTTATTTATTAATACCTATTTATTTGTATTTAATTTAAATTTATTTATTTGTATTTATTTAATTGTACTTTATTTTAGATTTACCAATAATTAGTTTTATATATTGGTTTCTATATGACCTCATTGACTTTCATCTCGTTATACTTAGACATAGGGTATACAACTCCATTACTGGTAACTAATTACTCTTATCTATATCCAGACAGCTTTATCGTTGACCTTTGACCCCCAATTAGCTTTAACGAAGCAACAGCTTATTAATAATAGTTGTATCCAAGCGCCCCGCCCCCCTCTCGTGACACCTCTGATTACTAATTACTCTTACCTATATCCAGCCGTCTGCAGTTCCATAGTCTGCCGCTAGAGGGCGTATTATCTGAAAATTAACATCTTCTCTAACTTTTTTATTTTCATTCGGAATAGGTTTAAACTCGGTAGGCATCTACTACGGCATAGGCCATATCTTTTGCGGAGTCATAGAGTAGTCTGAAGTTCCCTGCCTCAGTGAGGCATAGTCTATGCCTCAATGCTCTGAGGCATAGACTATGCCTCACTGAGGCATAGACTATGCCTCACTGACGCATAGACTATGCCTCACTGAGGCACTGAGGCATAGACTATGCCTCACTGAGGCATTGAGGCATAGGCTATGCCTCACTGAGGCATAGACTATGCCTCACTGACGCATAGACTATGCCTCACTGAGGCACTGAGGCATAGACTATGACTCACTGAGGCATAGACTATGCATCACTGAGGCATAGACTATGCCTCACTGAGGCAATGAGGCATAGACTATGACTCACTGAGGCATAGACTATGCCTCACTGAGGCATAGACTATGCCTCACTGATGCCTCACTGAGGCACTGAGGCATAGACTATGACTCACTGAGGCATAGACTATGCCTCACTGAGGCATAGACTATGCCTCACTGAGGCACTGGGGCATAGACTATGCCTCACTGAGGCACTGAGGCATAGACTATGCCTCTCTGAGGCACTGAGGCATAGACTATGACTCACTGAGGCATAGACTATGCCTCACTGAGGCACTGAGGCATAGACTATGCCTCAGTGAGGCATAGTCTATGCCTCAGTGAGGCATGGTCTATGCCTCACTTCAATATACGAGCACAAAAGAGTTTACAAGCACAGGTTCAAATCCAACTAAAGCTCTATATATTTTGCATTGAAGTGGAATACTTTAGATGGTGGGGGTATCTGGTTTGCGAGGGATATTTGAATGGTGAGTATAACTATCCTTGAGAGTTAGATTGACGTTATCTCACCATGGATGGGCGGACGCTTTACCACTGTACTCGCATCTGCTCTCTCATTGGCTGTCTAACTTTCCTCCCTCGAGTCCTGATTGGCTGCCTAACTCACCCTCGCACTCTGATTGGATAACCCATTCTAGCCTCCCTCTATAATAGCCCCCGTTCAACGCATCCCCAGTCATTCTCTAAGTTTTATATTAAAAAGTTGTATTTATTTTCATAAAAGTTTTATTTATTTAAATTTTTGTAAAATCATTTAGCTAAAATTCAATAATATCAATTGACATTGCTATATAATGCATAGACATGAAAGTTGTTTGGTTTGTAATAAAGAAATGAGACAAGACAATTTATCTCTTCATATGGAAACACATAGAAAGGAAAAACTAATGGCTCCGTTACCAAAAAAATGTAAAAAATCCGAAGATATTTTTAGTGAAGATGAAAAGAAAAAGAGAGATGAGCGTGATATATTAAATATAAAACAGACAATGGAATATAAACTTCATAAAGTTATGAATATTTTGAAAGGGATACAAAAACAGTTACCCCTAGAAAATGAGGAAAATTTGAGTGAGAAAGATGGAGAAGAAGAAGATGATGAGATGGAGAATGAAAATAGTAAGGGTCAGGATGAAGTTGAAGAGAGTGAAGTTGAGAACGAAGAAAGTGAAGATCAGGAAGACCAGGAAGAGGATGAAGAAAGTGAAGGTCAAGAAGAGGGTGAAGATAGCGAAGGCCAGGAAGAGAATGAAGAAAGTGAAGAACAGGAAGAGGATGAAGAAAGTGAAGAACAGGAAGATGATGAAGAAAGTGAAGGTGGGGAAGAGGATGAAGAAAGTGAAGGTCAAGAAGAGGGTGGAGATAGCGAAGGTCAGGAAGAGAATGAAGAAAGTGAAGAACAGGAAGAGGATGAAGAAAGTGAAGAACAGGAAGAGGATGAAGAAAGTGAAGGCGGGGAAGAGGATGAAGAAAGTGAAGGTCAGAAAGAGGGTGAAGAAAGTGAAGATCAGGAAAGTGGAGAAGAGGATGAAAATGATGATAATGAGGAAATAAAGAGGCAATTACTTGGAAATAAGAATCAATTGCGGAAAATTATTAAACATTTGAAGGAAAATGAAGAAAATAAAGAGGCGCATTGACCCAAGTTCTAGGAAGTAAAATTAAATTACAGAAATTTATTAAACATTTAGAAGAGAATGATGAAAATAAAGAAGAGATATTGAGACAAATATTCGGAAACAAAAATCAAATGCGGAAATTTATTAAACAAATGGAAGAAAATGAGGAAAATAGAGAAGAGATATTAAGACAGGTCCTGGGAAATAAAAGTAAATTACTGAAAATTAAAGAACAATTGAATAAAATTAAGAAACAGTTGGTTAATGAGGAAGATGAAAGTAAAGTAAATCAACCAGCTTTTACTAATTTTCGAAGACCTATGAAAAAAAACTCTCGTTCAGTATATGCCCGCGCAGGACGACGCTATTGACATTTGTTTGTTTGAGTTCTTTTCATAATAGTATTAGGGCTATTTATCCAAAACAATTATATTAGTATTAGGACTATTTATCCCTAACAATTATATTAGTATTAGGACTATTCATCCATAATAATTATATTAGTATTATAAATGTATTTACCCCACAATATTTATTACTATTAGGTCTATTTATTCAAGAAATTATATGTTTTTATAATATACTTTGGAAAATTGGTCGTCTAAGTCATAATTTTTAAAACTTTAAATAAGGGTTGAGTTATTTTATAAGGGTTGAGTTATTTTAAAAAGTTAAGAAGAGTGAATCAATGGAGGCAACCTGAAGTCTAATCTCTTGGCCTTTACTCACATTAACTCCCAAGGTTGCATACTATCACTGTAGCTGGGAGAGTCAAAGCTAGTGTACACTAGAGTCAGCCTAGAGCTAGGAAAAAGAGTAATGCTCTTCTAGGGTTCGAACTCACGACCTTCTAATTAGAAAACTAAGCAAATGATCAGATTGAAAGCCTTAGACCCTTATGAGTCATAGTCTATGCATCAGTGCCTCAGTGAGGCATAGTCTATGCCTCAGTGCCTCAGTGAGGCATAGTTTAAGCCTCAGTGAGGCATAGTCTATGTGTTCGCGCTTTTAAGACCTGTGGCAGTTTAACCCGCCAAATCTATATGTCTTCTAGGTTATAAATCGACTTTAGCCTATGACAAGTATTTGACACAAATAAATCCAACATTAGCCGAAGCCAGTCTATGCGCGACCATTCACCCGCTGGATATACACGGGAGACTGGATTCGGATGCTTTAATTTGATTGCGGTGCAGGCCTACCGTACTATTCGATTGATCGTTAATATATAATCCCTGACAAATATCATTCACTTTCGGGAAATATTAGCAGTTCCTTTAGGACGTGGCGCTCTATCTATATAAACAGAGCTATGGCTTACACTAAACACAACGGAATGGATTATAAGTTACACATAAGGCGCATTCTTTAGGAGATGCTTTGTTACGCGGACAAGCACATACAGACTATTGCACACCGCTGCACACTGAATTGCCGATAGTCACTGATTTTAATCATATATAAAGAGAATAGCAACCGACATTTGTAGGGCCTATAAAATAGCATTCAATTCACTACAAACCACGATAATATAAGTCGCAATTGCTATATGTAACCGGTCTCTCTAACCTTAGTGTATCAAGAAGATCGGGGTTTCTGATCGTTTATCGTTATTCTCCAAATAACAATATGTAAACAACTGATACAATTAATAACAAACAGTAAATAGCAGTAAATAATGTGCAATACAGCAGTAGGTACCGTACCGTACCGTACCGTACCGGTAACAGTTATGTGTTCTTATAATTAAAGCCGTTCTAATGTTGGAATAATTCAGAATAATTCCATAGCCGATGTTCTAGGCTCTGGAAAAACCAACACACTGAACCCTGTGAGCTGTTGCAGGTAGCTTTCAACACAAAGAGGAAAAGCTCTCATTGGCAGAGCTCCATATTCCACAGATTCCACGAATGTCTAAATGCCGAACTATTCGGGTTTTTGCAGCCCTTAGCCAACACACAGGATGAATCACTCTGCTTGGTTGACCTTGCTCTGGTTGGTGGATCGAACAGAACAAAGAGGCCATACGTACAGCAAATCAGCCAATCAGCCGGTAGCTTGCATCATTTGAGTTAGGGAGTTTTTCTTTAGAGTATTTGAGCGCATTGAGGGAAACTGGATTGCGAAGCAAAAGGGCCAGTTATATCCCACAAAAGCTTTTACACCGCTCCCAGAAAATGGGATTTAATTCTATAAAATATAAAAAATCACAGTTTCTAAAATATAAAAATACTCTAAACAGTTAGTCTTTCTTGCGTGGACGGCGTTTACGCAGTATTTTAAAGCTAGCAAGAGTCCTTTTCTCTTTGGGGGGAGCCACTTTACTAGGAGGGCTATAACTCCTGGGTGAAGGGTGCAATATGATTGCATCAGAAGGTGTAGGATTATGGTCGGGGTATCCGCCGTTTCGATATGCTTCTCCTCGAGCTGATTTTCCTCCGCTCGTAGCTGGATACGTTCATCCAAAAACTCTTGCAGAGAATAGGGTCGTCCAAGTTCGATAACTTCTTAGAGATTCTGGATTTCACGATCGAACTGAGATAAAGTTACTTTGTTTACCGCTTGGACTTGCTAGTGCAATTTACGTTTATCTGAACAAGTGTAAGTTCCTTTTCTGATCTTTGTAGAATAGCGTCTAACTCATTTGGTACAACGCTCTCCGCCACTTTGGTGACAGGTTATATCGTGTTAAGCCGGGACGATGGTAAGGGTTAAACGGCGATATTAAATGTCCGCGTCCCAATCCGGCTAGGTAGGATGGGCTAATATCTAGGAAGCCCACAACCGGGGTGCCACCGACTATTCAGGTAACACTAGATCTTTGAACAGTGAGTATAGCTCGGGAGGATCCGTCATACTAATAGGATCAAGAGTCTGAGGTCTCACTAGGGAATGAGGAGGTCTGATCGAGTATTCCGAAACTCTGATCATTGGTTTATTTAAGGATTGTCTGAGTCAAACGAGCGTAGGTGATACGTCAAACAAATTTCGCTCGAAACTCCCGCAAGTATAGCGAGTAAAACCGTGTTTAGTGCAACGTCTCCGCGGATGTTTGTGTCTTTCAGTTTGTTGGTTGGGTCTAGGGCATTCATCGCAATAATACCAAAGACGCACGTCTTGTAGGGGAAACGCGAGTGATCTTTCTCCAGCTTACAATATTCCTCCATCTGTTCGAAGCTATCCGGTACAACAGGTAGCGGTCGATCGGCGGTAAGATACATCATAGTGGAATAGAGCCGTTTGAGTTCTACCATGCGTTCATGATATATACCTTGAGGATATCGAGTTTCTAGATTCTGTTGACTGGTAATATCGAGATATGTTTCTCCCAAGAATTCCAGATATTTTAGTGAAGTCGCTGCGTTTATCCGGCTCTTCAACATCTTCACTTTCGAGTCGGTTTCGAATAGAATTTTCGTGTTCGAGTCTCAGTTTATCGTTCCGCTTCCGCTGGGTATGATATTTAAATAAAACCATTTCCCATTTGGTGTCTATATCGTTCGTATCGTGTAGGTCGATAGGATGACCAGTAGTTAAGAAGTCCATATACGTACCATTTACGACGCGCACAGCGAGCGGTGAATTTTCTACAGACCAACCCACGCGCAAGTTGCTCCCGGGACATTGGCGGTTAGATATAACGACCATCGTCCTCCGTAGTAGTTGGACCAGCGTCGCCGCGTATCAAGCTATCAACAAACGCTTGTAAAGGTAGAGTATATCGCTCCCTGATACCAAGATCATCTTCTATCAACTCAATCATATCTGCTATATAAGTTTATCCATATTATAATGAGTTTATATTTAGGCGAGCGGGCGTCGCTGCCTACCCCTCTCTGCCCCCGGACAGTGCGAGATCCTCAGCGCTGGTGTACTTTCGCCGATGTGCCTATCGCCAACGTCGTAGCTGCACAACGACTACAACAACCAGCACGAGTCACTCCACCATCCGTCCCAAAGGCTTAGATATACTTCAGGTTCTTACTGGAGAGTTAGGGCTACTTTCACAATTGCGACTCGCTACTGTAAACACACCTTAGTAGTAACATTCATCTACAAACGCACAAATTCCACGTAACTGTCACAAATGGTACACATTCTATCACACATTCGGGTCATTTGTCTGTTAGTCAAGTGCCTTCCAGAATGTCACGTTGTTATTATGTATCCTTGGATACTAGCGGTGTGCTATTTATTCCGTATGCTATTCAATGAGCAAGCTTTTTATTGTTCTGTTAACTCGCTTCTAATTCTAGCGTGGTTGTTGCTATGGTGACATTATGGAAAGCTAGCGGTAGAATTAGGGTAATTCCCATGCATACAGATCTGGGATGCTATTTAATAGTAAGTCTTTAAGGGGGGGGGTAGCGCATTTTCTGACCAAAAAGTCGAATTTTTGAAACATATCCTATCTGATGCAGAATTTCATGCTGAATCCAAATATGGAAACCGTTTTCCTATATCTTGCTTACTTTTCGAGATATCTGGGATAGAAGATACTGGCTCCGATATATTGCGATATCGGTAAGGCGATAAAGTTTGGGGTTTGCATTCAATTTCTGCAAATTTCTGTGCTCAGTGGTGCTAATTGGATGTCTCCACGAGAAAGAGCACAAAATTTTAATTGAGAAGGTATTTTTTTTTATGATTATTGGACCTACTGATCAGTTTATAAGACAACTTCATGTCTACGGAATGAAGACGGGACTCGAATAAGCGACTCTGCGGTCTTTGCGGGATTACACGGAATAGACTTATCGGTCATCGGAGATCTTCAAAATGTATAATCTCCAGTTCTAGTGGTCGTACGGAGTTCGTTTAGGGCTCATTCGAAAGCTCTTTTCTCAGAGACCAAAGTTACCATTTGGTTTGGCAAACTCTTGAAAGCTGCCTGAGCAATCATAACTTGAACAAAATTTGCAAGGCATATTTTACCAAAATTTATGTTATGTTGCTTTAGAACCATTTTGTCTTAAATCAAATGGTAACTTTGTTCTCTAAGAAAAGAGCTTTCGAATGAGCCTAAAACGAACTTCGTACGACCACTAGAACTGGAGATTATACATTTTGAAGATCTCCGATGACCGATAAGTCTATTCCGTGTAATCCCGCAAAGATCGCAGAGTCGCTTATTCGAGTCCCGTCTTCATTCCGTAGACATGAAGTTGTCTTATAAACCGATCAGTAGGTCCAATAATCATAAAAAAATACTTTCTCAATTAAAATTTTGTGCTCTTTCTCGTGGAGACATCCAATTGGCACCAATGGGCACAGAAATTTGCAGAAATTGAATGCAAACCCCAAACTTCATCGCCTTACTGATATTGCAATATATCGGAGCCAGTATCTTCTATGCCAGATATCTCGAAAACTAAGCAAGATATGGGAAAACGGTTTCCATATTTGGATTCAGCATAAAATTCTGCATCAGATAGGATATGTTTCAAAAATTCGTCTTTTTGGTCAGAAAATGCGCTACCCCCCCCTTAATGGTCAATATCATCTTTATATATGATTTTATGAATTTTATCGGCTATTGACTCTATATTGGAGATTCTCGCACACTAATACACTTAATAGGTGAATCTCCGCTCCCATGATCTATTAATTAATGGAATTTTGGGAATATTATAAATTGTATAAAATAACAATTTATCAAATTCATTAAAAGATGAATTTAAATTTATTCCCGTAATTTTATTATTTAATATTAAATAGACACAATTTTATTCCAGAACAAGTCTGGGGACTGGGATCCTTGATTCTAGGGATTTGTCCTTTTAAGAGTATCGGTAAGTTAATCGATATCTTAATCGACTAGAATGTTAAAGGATCTGAAATTTGACAGATTTTGTAAATATTAATAATTAATATTTAGGATGGGCACCGGTTTATTCCAGAACATGTCTGGGGACGTTAACCACTGATTCTAGAAATTTGTCTTTCAAGTATATCGGTGGGTGCCACGATATGTTAATCGACTAGAATTGCAGATGGTCAAAGGGTTTAACAGATTTATTTTGCGTTTTACGCTACTGTTAAAGGGACATCACGCTACTATATGTATTATTCAATATACGGTATGAGAGCAATATCGCACGAAGCAATGTCAGTGTGAAGAGGCAAGTCGTTTCCAAGGTCTACCCAGAGCTTGGTTTAGCCGAGACACGAGGATCTGAACTTTGCATTCCTAATACTCTGCTTACAAATAATACTTAAATATAGTAGGAGCTTTATTGTACTTTAATAAGTACGGATATTTCTCATCTTACTGTAGTCACGTATTTATAATATGATACGGACAGTAAGGAAAGAGAACAAGAATTATTTCTCGCCGTCGCACTAAATATAATATATAAGTAATTAAGTAATAAACACTAATATATTGCACTAATCTACTCAATAATCGCTAAATAACATTTGACTAAAAAAAATTAAAGAAAACGATTATAATAAAATTACATAATAATACATACATAATATAAAATAATAAAATAAATATAAAATAATATAGTCACAAACCCACTCCATATGTTGTTACGTTATGGAGTCCCTAGATATTTGTCGGATTAGGGAAGTGGTCGTAGGAAGAGTATCTTGCCTTCCATAGTTTCCGGACAGTTTTCGGTCTCTTTCCAGTAAACATAAACGACCAGCTGGGCGATTGAGTGGTTGTGTTACTTTCTCCGCTCCCTTGGCCTGTCTAATCTTAGCCGGGGTAAGATGAGGAGGCCATTCATCTTCTTCTTTGTAGAGGAAGTCAGGTCCGCCTAACCAGTCTGGAGTATCTACCAGTTCTTGTGGAGTAGCTCCCCTGGAGGCGATGTCTGCTGGATTGATCGTTCCGGGGCAATGTCTCCATTGATCCATCGTTGTGCGACTGAGTATAATAGCTACTCTGTTGGTAACGAAGACGCTGAACTGACAGACTTCATTGGTTATATACTCCAACACGAGTAAAGCGTCGGTCCAATAGACAGTTTTCTCCAACGGATAATCGATCTGTTCTGTTACATTCCGGCCGATGGCTGTAGCGTATAGAGCCGCTTTTAACTCCACTCGAGGAACTTTCAACTTGTTGTTTATCAATGCCTTAGAGGTAACCAAGGCGACCTTGATTCCATCCGGAGTTTCCACTCTTAGGTAGGCTACTATACCTATTCCCATATCGCTGGCGTCTCTAAACACATGGAGTTGATAGGAATACGTAGGGAGAACATGACCAAAATATGAACGGGAAATTATAAAGTTCTCGATGGCTGGTAGAGAATCTTCCCATTTCATCCACTTCTTTAATAATTCTCCCTTAAGTGGATCGTCCCATGAGTGGTTTTCAAGCCACATTTGTTGTACTAAACTCCGAGCAATCAATATAACTGGGCTAATAAATCCCAATGGATCGAAATAAGTGCTCAGGATACTTAAACAAATCCGTTTAGTCCGAACTGGATTATCTCGCTGTTTTAGCTGGAAAAACAGGATATCTCTCTCTGTGTCCCATTTCAAACCAAGTGTCTTGGTTTCTGGAAGATCATCTTTGATTAGATCTAGGTCTTTCGCTCCTCGATCTTCTACCGGGATCGACTCCAGAAACTCATGGGAGTTGCTGGTGAATTTAGTTAATCGAAATCCACCTCTTTTTAAGCACTCTACCGTTCCTTTAGCGACAGCAATGGCTTCTTCGACTGATGGAAGGGACTTTAGATTGTCGTCCATGTATATATCCCGTTTGATGTTGTCAATCACCTCTTTAGAGAAGACTTCTCGGTTGTCATCCGCAGTGGTGCGCACCACTGAACAGGCGTTTGAAGGGCTTGAGATTATCCCAAAAGCCTGGATGGTCATCCAGTACTCCACTGGTTTCTGGTTGAGGTCTCCTTCAGGCCACCACAGAAATCGTAGGCTATCTCGATCCCTATCCAGCGCCTTGACCTGTAAGAACATGCCTTCTATATCTGAGGCGAAAGCGATTGAATATTGTCTTAATCTTAAGAGTATTCCCAACAAGGATTGGAGTAAGTTGGGTCCGGGTAACAATTCGGAATTAAGGGATTGGCCCATATAGAGGGCGGAGCCGTCAAACACCACTCGTACCTCATGGGGTTTACTGGGTTTGGGAACGTAATGGTGAGTTAAATAATACATTCTCTCAGTTATAGGTGTTTCTTCCGGTACTCGCTCCACATATCCCTTGCTAATAAATTTCTTCAACTGCGTTTGATACATTTCTTTAGCTGAAGAATTTGCCGTAAGGCATTGATGTAGTTGAGCAATTCTTTTCTCCGCCAAGGGTCTGTTGTTTATGAACTTTGGTTCTCGCTTTCGGAAAGGTAGACCGATTTCATATCTACCTTGATCTTTAAGAAAACGTGTAGTTGTCTCTTGGATCTGCTTGGCTCTTTCTTCTTCTACGGATAGGGCCTTATCGTAGGAATTGGGCTCTACAGCCTCTTGAGTAAAGAATCGTACGGCGTGTTCATCCCGAGTCTTGGCATTACAACGTTCAATGACGTCATTCAGTTCGTCGTTATAGTCGTCTCGTTCTGATGGACGGAGTAGCTGACATAAGTTCACTTGGTTTTGCCAAGTCTCGTTTTCCTTAAGGAGATCAATGGTATTCTCCTCATCGAAGAGTTGGTGGACATCGTCATTATTTGAGGAGTATGGTGTTCCCTCAGTTGGATCGTCTAACTCACTGCTCTCAACTTCCCATTCTCTTACCTGATATACCTGATCTTTCGGTAATCTTTCCATGAGAGTTCTACGGGAAGGGCCAGTAAAGTACCAACCCACTCTAGTTCTTCCCGCATAAGCTTGTAGTGGTTGCGGTTGAGCAGGCCGTTTCTCCAATGTCTCGAGCGCTTCATGTGCGTTTTGACCGATGAGTATTTGCACTCCAGGGTAATCGGTGTTGAATCTAGGTATTTCGAGCTGCTGGGTGAAATCGTCCTCATCCCAGTTATAAGGTTCCACTTGGCTGGTAGCGAAGTTCTTTATCGCAACCATTTTTACTGACCTTATACTATGTTCTCCTAGTTCATCCTGGGGGGTGGACAACGCACCTACATAATAATCCGCTATTACTGTAGATTTCCAAACCTGCATAATTCCTGACATGTTTAGCTTAGTTCGGAACTTGGGTTGTCCAGCAAAGATGTCTTCGGCTAGTTCTTTGTCGATGAATGTTCCTGTACTACCGGAGTCAAGAAGGGCGTTCACTATATAACTCCTTTTAGGTCCGTGGACCCTTAACTGTACTACAGGAAATTCTCGGATTCCTACATTGGAAGTTGGCGCTTTCCAAGATGGTTGTCGATCAGAAGTAGTTAGGGTGAGGTCGCTGTCTGTGTCTTTTTCATACGTAAGTGCTCGATACACTGCGGTATTTATCATGTAACAGGATTCATCTTCGTCGGAGAATTCATCCGTATAGAATCCTTCCATCTCAGAACTTTGGTCAGTATCGTTCACATCACTGAATTGGACATGTAGTTCGGAATCACTTACCTGACTCGGGCTGTTTCGTTCGAATTCAGTGTGCAACAAGATATGATGTTTCGCACCGCACTTTGCACACCTTGTGTCGGAGTAACAGGTTCGCCGTTGGTGTCCTTGTCTGAGGCAATTATAACACAACCGCTTATCCCACATGACTTCCCGTCTCTCCGTTAATGATTTCTTCAGGAATTCATCACACATATTCAAACGGTGGGTCCCGTCACATAGCGCACATTTCGGTTTGATGTTACTTATCTTATTTTGAATAACATTGTGCACACTCGTTCTTTCTTCGGGCTTTCTCACCTGAATTCTCTTGGGAGACGTAGGAGGAGTTTTTCTTACCTGTTCTCTCCTGTCATTGGTTCGAGACTTGAATTTACTTACCTGTTCTTTAGGCGTTTTATTGACATAATAAGATCTTTCAGTGTCTTTCCCGCTATCCTCTCCTTGAGAAGTCTGGCTTTCGCCGTCGTCTGTATAACACACTGGTGTTACCTTTCTCCTAGAAACGGGTTTCTCACTTACCTTGTTTTCCGGTGTCTTCTCTCTGGACTGCTTTAGGAGCTGTAATTTCACTTCTCCATCTAAGAATGACATGAGATCAGCCATGGTAGGGTCTCGTCGTTGTTGTTCCATCATATATAACACTTTCTTATCCCAGCGTGTACCTACTCCACCCTTCGGTAAATTAGAAGCCACGGCTCCAATAACCATAGAACTCTGATATTCATGAGACTTACCTAACCAATCTAATTGTCTACAGATCTCTTGAATCTCATCGGAAAACTCTATTATCCCGCTGCTAATGAACTTTCGGGGCGCTACTAATTTTGCATATAAATATTTAGCTATGTTATTCCTATTACCATACCTGATGTTTAGTGTATCCCAAACTTGTCTTAATCCATCTGGATGTCCAATAAACTTTAACGCCATTAACTTGGGAGATCCTTCCAAGCACTCGATGAGGAATCTAAGTTTCTCTCCATTAGATAGTACAGAGTTCTGTATGTTATCTTTGTAATATTCATTAAAAGGTAACCATTTCATCTCATCTCCATTGAACTTGACTATCTCTCCCACCTTTACCGCTTGACGGGCTTCGGTTCTAGCCATTTGCCGCGTAAAACTTTCTTGGGCCATTGTGTTATTTAATATCGAGTTATCGGTATATAAATTTCTCGGATTATTATCAAGTCTATATGGGATATCATTGTCAACAGGTTTATAATTACCCTTAATAGGGTTTACTATAGGAGTTTCCACTTCGCTAGCAGTATAGATGCGTGTAGGCTCCACACCTTGCGCATGAAATACTTCAGACCTAACAGGTTGACACATTGTTACCGGGGTTGGTGGTATACTTCTTTGTGTATTTACTAATTTATCGCGTTCTAACGCGATACTTTGCTGCACTTCTTGCAACTCTAACCTACTTTCCCTTACTGTGCCCTTGAATTGCTGAACAGTCTCCTGCATCTGCCCGAGCAGGAGATCCATCCCCCGTCGTCTCTCATCCACCCACTCGACCGCCGAAGCGGGAGCCGCCAACGTTGTAGCGGGCCGACGAGGGACAACGGGCGACAAATCATTAATATTTCGCTCGGAGTCCAGGACATGAACATTTTCAAGGGTGGTTCTGTGTGGCACAGATAGCTTAGTGCTGTGCAGAGGGAATTTAGAGGTAGGTTCAGGGAGTACAGGTGTCTCTATCACCGAAGGGGTGGCTTCGGGAACAGGCCTAATTATTTCAGGCTCATCTACTATAGTAGGGAGTCTTTCTATTTTAATTATTTGGTCTGTGGGTTCTGTACTACCTAAGTTTGTGTTATTTAGTTGCTTTCTAACAGCTGGGGGCAAATCAGGCAATTTCTGACGGTGGGATATTCTTCTACGTCTGCTTAGACGAGATCTATTTCCTCCGCCTTCAGTATCGGTGGTATCGCCTTCCTCAGATGATGTATATCCCTGTCTTTTGGGAGTAGATCGACTCATCATCTGCATATTACTAGCTGTTAACTGTTTATTGAAGTTGTCTTGCCTCTCTTGAAGATTTTCCAACTCTAGTTGGGTTGTCTCTTCAGATGCCTTCCGTTCTGCTTCTGCCACTGCTAGCTTTCTTTCCGCTTCGGCCGCTGCCACTGCCGCTGCTGCTGTCTTTCTATCTTCTATACGTTTTTTCTTTACTTGTACTTCTTGAACCTTAGCGATGCGGATGCTTTCATTGAATTTAGCTTGGTTCGCAGCTAACCTATCCACATCGATTGAGTCCAACACAAGCTTGACTCCTTCACTATTAGGGCTAAGTCCATCTAGTCTTCTCCTCAACTCTTCATCTCCTACAAAACGTTGATAGTCCGACAGATAGATGTCAATAGCATCCCTCTTATGCGGTTTCTCCACCGCCGCTTCACTTTCCACTTGGGAAAATGTGGCGTCTGTGGATTCTCCAAGGGTTGAGCGCTCCGCTAACTGAGATTTCCACGGGGCAGTTCTTTGAACTTGGAGACTCACCCGCTGTAACCAAGTTTTTACGGCAACTTGCAACGACGTGTCCTGTTTTCTTTTCGAAGCCTCCTCAAAGGCCGATAGGATTAGTCTGATTCTTAGAATTCTTTCTCGAACTTGATAAAGTAGTTCTCCCTGCTCTTGAGGTCCTTGTGATTGTCTAAACAATTGTTCTTCTAATCGCTCCATGGAGCTGAAGAATCCCTGTACGTATCCAGCTGCGGACCTCTTCCACACAGCTGGATCGATGGTTTCCTTGATTACTCCCATCCTGTTTATGTCTTCCCAGGCAGCTTCTGATAAATCAAACGGGAGTCCGGGTCCGGGGAAGTTCCATTGCGACTCGACAATAGACTTCAGTTCTTCCCTTGTGTATCCCGCATAACTATCTTTAGTCGATCGCTTATTTCTCGCCCAATCGATCTGGTGTTCTTCCACCGCAATCAATAACCTAGTGAGTACGGCTGCAGGAAGGATGAGAAGGGGGTCCGAATAAACCGCATCTGTCATCTTTGCTCCGTGCTCGGGTGTCAGCTCTACAGTATCCGCACTACTGGAGCTGTCGGGCCGCTGAGAAACAAGTTCTTGGCTCGCGGGTTGTTGCTGTTCTGCTGCTTCTTGGTCCCGCTTGACCTGAGCTCTAGTGCCTATGACAGACCTACGGTGTTGGACTAGCCTAGGGTCTGATATTACTACTGGAGGGATGATCTTTCTTACAGTAGGAGGTGAGTTGAACTTCGGTCTCACACGTTCCACACTCCTGTCTGGGTCACAGATGGTTGTATCTAAGAGACTGTCTGACAGGTTTTGCTTTGTGTCAGACATGTTTGTTTGTACAGTTGAATGCCTACTGCTATATTAAAGTTTAAGCAAGTCTAGTAATTCAGTATCACTGTTAGCCTAGTAATTAATTACCGATACTGCTACTCAGTGTAGCGTAATATATATATAATATATTAGAATACCGGTATGCTTATAATATATATATATAAGTATTGTCACAGACTAGGTTTGTCACAGAATACCAGTATATAATTTTAGCACAAATATATAAATATATATAATAGGCCTATCGTGAATACTGGTATACAGCTTACACTTATAGTATATATAAGTATAATTATTAACTAGAATTAATTACAGAATACCGGTATAATTTCAGCCTAAATTTATAAATATATAATAGGCCTATCGTGAATACTGGTATACAGCTTACACTTATAATGTATATATATAAGTATAATTACAGACTAGAATTAATTACAGAATACCGGTATATAATTTAGCCTAAATTTATAGAAATAAATATAATAAGCCTATGGTAAATACCGGTATGTCAATTATTTTAGAATAATTGAATTTCTGAAATTTTAGGGGTTACTTGGTTACTTTGCTTTACTTGATTACCGTTATTTAAGCAGTAGTCCAACTGATATTTAGACCTAATTGTTGTAAGACAGGCCTACTATTTTATAAATCGGTTTGAGTTGATTTATAATATATATACCCGTTAAAATGGGTTTTTGTCAATATTTGAAATAAATGTTATTATTTCTGGGGGGAGTCACTACACAGAAGCTGTGCGCTCTCAGTGGAGTGCTACTTGTTGGACACTAAAACAAATAATTCTAATTTACCTAAGTTACTTAATACTACAAATTACATACAATTCGGGTGAGATTACAATCTCTAAATAAACACAAAAATTACAAGTACGAATTTTTAGGGTAATTTTACAAGAAGTCTACAAACCAGCCTAACAAAGGGTTAGAATATCTGGTTATTACAAAGGACAGGGTACTACGGTATTTGAAAATAATAAGTAGTAGTAAATATACTGCGTTGTCCAGATAGGAAAAATACCACCGTCTGACGACTTATAGCCGTATCGCTATAAGTACTACGTTATGTATCACGGAGTGTTCCTACCTAGAAGTTAATTACCGCGGTCTACCAGAACCAACGTGCCTATTAACCACTTTACAACACAAATATACTGCCCACACACTAATCACCTTCGGAAAGTACTGTACACTAAACCCTAAATTAGGTACAAGTACTTATACAACAAATAATCAGTAGTTAAAAATACTTGAACAGCTAAAAGAACCACGGTATCTGCTGGAGTGATCGGGGCACAAAATCACCAGTCTTTACCTACGCCAAGCAGCCCTGATGTAGTACCGGGGTTAGTTTAACTATAACGGTATATATAACAAGCACAATTACTGTAGGAATAAACTTGGGGATATGAATGTTGCGAATAATCGCATAAACTCTGAATAATAAATATTACGCTACGCGTACAGACTACTCAAACAAAATGCAGACCAAATACTGACAGACTACTATCAAGCCTAAACAAACTACGGTATATGCAGACTCCGAAATGGTTAGTTAGTATGCGTTCTAACCCAGTAGTACGACTTATTCTTTCGAGGGGGTTTACCTCACAGCTCTGGAAGCCCCTACGTTCCCAACTGGCACTTTATCGGACATACACTCTACACACACCGAAATCTCTTCAGACCTAACAACAGCCAGACAAAATCCAGCCTACAAATTATCTAAGTAATAAATATTACGCTACCCGTACAGACTACACAAACAAAATACAGACCAAACGCTGGCAGACTACTATCAAGCCTAAATAAACTACAGTATATGCAGACTCCGAAATGGTTAGTTAGTATGCGTTCTAACCGAGTAGTACGACTTATTCTTTCGAGGGGGTTCACCTCACAGCACTGGCAGCCCCTACTTTCCTAACTAGTACTTTTTCGGACATACGCTCTACACACTCTACAGTCCCTTCAGACTTAACCACAGTCAGACAACAGTCCAGCCTACAAATTGTCTGTACAATCTGAGCAGGCTTACACGCCTTCTGCTCAATACTGGCCTACAAATAAATAAAACTGACAGAAATAAGTAAGCTCCAAAAGAAACAAGGGGTGTACGTCAGTCCCTAATCTCTTAAACAGCCTACTGGTATACAATTTCACAATCGAATAATACTGCTGTACCTGTACTGCTGTAGGTACCGGTCCGGGTGGTTAGGTAGTCAGGCCTACTAGGTACCGGTTGGCCGGTACTTCAGCTTTATTGCCTACTGCAATACAGAAGCTATATCTGTTATTGTTCTTACCAGAACAATAGTAAACTGTATTTATTGCCTACACTGCAATCAGAATTATAACTGTTACTGTTCGCGCTTTTAAGACCTTTGGCAGTTTAACCCGCCAAATCTATATGTCTTCTAGGTTATAAATCGACTTTAGCCTATGACAAGTATTTGACACAAATAAATCCAACATTAGCCGAAGCCAGTCTATGCGCGACCATTCACCCGCTGGATATACCCGGGAGACTGGATTCGGATGCTTTAATTTGATTGCGGTGCAGGCCTACCGTACTATTCGATTGATCGTTAATATATAATCCTGACAAATATCATTCACTTTCGGGAAATATTAGCAGTTCCTTTAGGACGTGGCGCTCTATCTATATAAACAGAGCTATGGCTTACACTAAACACAACGGAATGGATTATAAGTTACACATAAGGCGCATTCTTTAGGAGATGCTTTGTTACGCGGACAAGCACATACAGACTATTGCACACCGCTGCACACTGAATTGCCGATAGTCACTGATTTTAATCATATATAAAGAGAATAGCAACCGACATTTGTAGGGCCTATAAAATAGCATTCAATTCACTACAAACCACGATAATATAAGTCGCAATTGCTATATGTAACCGGTCTCTCTAACCTTAGTGTATCAAGAAGATCGGGGTTTCTGATCGTTTATCGTTATTCTCCAAATAACAATATGTAAACAACTGATACAATTAATAACAAACAGTAAATAGCAGTAAATAATGTGCAATACAGCAGTAGGTACCGTACCGTACCGTACCGTACTGGTAACAGTTATGTGTTCTTATAATTAAAGCCGTTCTAATGTTGGAATAATTCAGAATAATTCCATAGCCGATGTTCTAGGCTCTGGAAAAACCAACACACTGAACCCTGTGAGCTGTTGCAGGTAGCTTTCAACACAAAGAGGAAAAGCTCTCATTGGCAGAGCTCCATATTCCACAGATTCCACGAATGTCTAAATGCCGAACTATTCGGGTTTTTGCAGCCCTTAGCCAACACACAGGATGAATCACTCTGCTTGGTTGACCTTGCTCTGGTTGGTGGATCGAACAGAACAAAGAGGCCATACGTACAGCAAATCAGCCAATCAGCCGGTAGCTTGCATCATTTGAGTTAGGGAGTTTTTCTTTAGAGTATTTGAGCGCATTGAGGGAAACTGGATTGCGAAGCAAAAGGGCCAGTTATATCCCACAAAAGCTTTTACACTATGCCTCAGTGAGGCATAGTATATGCCTGAGTGAGGCATAGTCTATGCCTCAGTGAGTCATAGTCTATGCCTCAGTGCCTCAGTGAGGCATAGTCTATGCCTCAGTGCCTCAGTGAGGCATAGTCTATGCCTCAGTGCCTCAGTGAGGCCTAGTCTATGCCTCAGTGCCTCAGTGAGGCATAGTCTATGCCTCAGTGAGGCTTAGTCTATGCCTCAGTGAGGCATAGTCTATTTATTAATACCTATTTATTTATATTTAATTTTAATTAATTATTTGTATTTAATTTTACTTTATTTACCTATTTTTAGATTAATTAGTTTTTATATTACTCTTATCTATATCCAGAGAGCTTTAACGTTGACCTTTGACCCCCAATTAGCTTCAACCAAGCAACAGCTTATTAATAATAGTTGTATCCAAGCGCCCCGCCCCCCTCTCGTGACACCTCTGATTACTAATTACTCTTACCTATATCCAGCCGTCTGCAGTTCCATAGTCTGCCGCTAGAGGGCGTATGATCTGAAAATTAACATCTTCTCTAACTTTGCTATTTTCATTCCGAATAGGTTTAAACTCGGTAGGCATCTACTACGGCATAGGCCATATCTTTTGCGGAGTCATAGAGTAGTCTGAAGTTCCCTGCCTCAGTGAGGCATAGTCTATGCCTCAATGCCTCAGTGAGGCATAGTCTATGCCTCAGTGCCTCAGTGAGGCATAGTCTATGCCTCAGTGCCTCAGTGAGGCATAGTCTATGCCTCAGTGAGGCATAGTCTGTGTCAGGTCTTAAATGAGAGTCTTACAAATCCGAACGTCAACGAACAAATTCGAACGTTGAGGCTAACGTTCCACCTTGGTGTAGTAGTGGTTGCGTTGAATTCACATCTCCCGTATGTCATGGGTTCGATCCCTGCATGAACCAGGGCAGTTTTCGTTCGGTCAGCAATAGGCATAACGTTGCAAAATGCAGTATTATTGCCTAGTGACCACTTCATGGCTACCATATGGTTTTCACTTTGAAACATTTCGCCCTCTAGCGGCAGACTGGGAACTTCAGAATACTCTGTGACTCTGCAAAAGATATAGCCCATATTGTAATAGATATCGATTGGGGTGTCAAAATTAAGTAATAATATATCTAAATAAGTCTCAAACATCTTGCCTCATGGCTCGCCCCTTAGAACTCTTAAGCAATATAACTTCATGTTTTGCGGATTGTAAATAATAAAGCTAGAGAAGATGTTTATTTTCAAATAATACGCCCTCTAGCGGCAGTATAATAATATATTATAATAGGGTTACCAGTATTTCCAATATTATAATAGGGTTACCAGTATTACCAATATTATAATAGGGTTACCAGTATTACCAATATTATAATAGGGTTAACAGTATTACCAATATTATAATAGGGTTACCAGTATTACCAATATTATAATAGGGTTACCAGTATTAGCAATATTATAATAGGGTTACCAGTATTTCCAATATTATAATAGGGTTACCAGTATTACCAATATTATAATAGTGTTACCAGTTCTGTAAGTGTTTGTGTAGCTGCTGATCTTCAAGCATTTCTCTGCGATCATCTGGACAATGACTTTTCTGGAGTGCTGAGTGTGTAAAGGTAAACTCTATGGTAATTGGAGAAGATGCATGGCGCCGTGTATTTCAGTAGTTTCTGATTCTTTATTTTCCATGTATATTGATTGAATTCCATCGATTTTTGAGATTTTCAATGAATCTATGGATCTTTTGTTTTATAGTGTTTATCACAAGATCACTTTGATGGTTCAAAGATCCTGGGATATATAGTTAACATATTGCTATAGAGTTTTTCTGAAAACATTTCGGAATGACGATGATGGTTCTGTGCTTCATTATCATAAAGAAAACTTTTTATAATAAGTGATTGCTTGTTTATAAATAAGAAACAAGCTGCAATATTGAAATATTTACTGTACGGTAAATAAAGTATTCTTTATTTACTGTTCGTCCCGAGATCTATTATTTACCGACCGAGCGCAGCGAGGGTGGTAAATAAGTCGGATCGAGGGGCGAAAGGTACTAGTACAGTAATAGGGTCTTGGCCGGCTCGGTGACAGTTAGACCTCACTGACACCCATTGGGTGTCATATGACACCCTATTATCACCCATAGGGTGTCATTGGCGCCAGACTGTCTGGGTGACACCTCCTAATTAGGCTAATTAGACCATAATTGACAGTTGTCATCAATTAATTAGTACAATTAAACCCTAATAGGTGTCTTAAGACTCCTAATTAGGGTTTAATTGATTATCCTAATTAATCAGACTGATTAGCGCCTTGACACACAATGGGTTATAGTGTTGTCTAACTGTCACCTAGAGGACCAAGAGGGTGTCATAAGTGACACCGCAGCTCTTTTATTTATTCATACCTATTTATTTGTATTTAATTTTAATTACCTTTACACACTCAGCACTCCAGAAAAGTCATTGTCCAGATGATCGCAGAGAAATGCTTGAAGATCAGCAGCTACACAAACACTTACAGAACTGGTGACACTATTATAATATTGGTAGTAGTAAGATGAACCCATCCTCGGCGACAGTTTGGTCCTACTTCGCACCTTGGGTGTTAAGTAGGTCATTAATTAATCAACCAATTAATTAATTGGTCGATTAAACAATTAATTAATTGTTTAATCAATCGATTTGTATCAAATAATGTTGCCAAAGGCAATTTAATTTGATACAAATCAATCAGATAGGGACGCGAGATGAATAAATTGTACTACAACAAACGAAATATACAATACAATAGGCACTGTGCAATACAATATACAGTACATTTGTATTATTTTTGTCATACAGTAGAAGGTAAAGATAGAATTAAATAAATAGACGCAATCGAGGCCCAAAACATAAATTACCCTCACACAAAAATAAAGTGGCCCAGTTTGGCCCTGAGTCATCCCTCAATAATCTGCGGTTGTTGGGCTCTTATTAACCGTAGCATGACTAACCCAAACATCAATGCATGAATGGGGCCTGCGTGAATGGGGCCTGCCACAGAGTTTAAATTATTCAAACCTATAGCTTCGTTATTACATCAATTCGTCCGAGAAATTATAATAAACATCTGCTCTTGCAATAGATTGCATTCTTCTTTCACAACTCCATTCTAACCTCCCTCTATAATAGCCCCTAGTCACCGCATTCCCATTCATTCTCTAATTTTTATTTTTAAAAGTTTTATTTATTTTCATAAAAGTTTTATTTATTTAAAATTTTGTAAAATCATTCAGCGAAAATTCATAATATCAATTGACATTGCTATATAATGCATAGAGATGAAAGATGTTTGGTTTGTAATAAAGAAATGAGACAAGATAATCTATCTCGTCATATGGAAAGACATAGAAAGGATAAACTAATGGATCCATTACCAAAGAAATTTAAAAAATCCGAAGATGTTTTTAGTGAAGATGAAAAGAAAAAGAGAGTTGAGCGTGATATTTTAAAGATAAAACAGACAATGGAAAATAAATTTCATAAAGTTATGAATATTTTGAAAGGGATACAAAAACAGTTACCCCTAGAAAATGATGAGAATTTGAGTGAGGAAGATGAAGAAGAAGAGGACGATGAGATGGAGAATGAAAATAGTGAGGGTCAAGATGAAGTTGAAGAGAGTGAAGTTGGGAACGAAGAAAGTGAAGATCAGAAAGATGACGAAGAAAGTGAAGGTCAGGAAGAGGGTGAAGATAGCGAAGGTCAGGAAGAGAATGAAGAAAGTGAAGAACAGGAAGAGGATGAAGAAAGTGAAGAACAGGAAGAGGATGAAGAAAGTGAAGAACAGGAAGAGGATGAAGAAAGTGAAGAACAGGAAGAGGATGAAGAAAGCGAAGGTCAGAAAGAGGATGAAGAAAGTGAAGGTCATGAAGAGGACGAAGAAAGTGAAGAACAGGAAGACGACGAAGAAAGTGAAGGTCAGGAAAGTGAAGAAGATGATGAAAATGATAATAATAAGGAAATATTGAGACAATTACTTGGAAATAAGAATAAATTGCGGAAAATTATTAAACATTTAGAAGAGAATGGTGAAAATAAAGAAGAGATATTGAGACAAATATTAGGAAACAAAAATCAAATGCGGAAATTTATTAAACAAATGGAAGAAAATGAGGAAAATAGAGAAGAGATATTAAGACAGGTTCTGGGAAATAAAAGTAAATTACTGAAAATTAATGAACAATTGAATAAAATTAAGAAACTGTTGGTTAATGAGGAAGATGAAATTAAAGAAAATCAACCAGCTTTTACTTATTTTCGAAGACCTATGACAACAAACTCTCGTACAGTATTTGCCCGCGCAGGAGGACACTATTGACATTTGTTTGTTTGAGTTCCTTTCATAATAGTATTAAAACTATTTATCCATAACAATTATATTAGTATTAGGACTATTTATCCATAACATTTATATTAGTATTAGGATTATTTATCCTTAATTATTATATTAGTATTATAAATGTATTTGCCAACAATATTTATTACTATTAGGTCTATTTATTCAAGAAATTATATGTTTTTTATAATATATTTTGGAAAATTAGTCGACTAAGTCATAATTTTTAAAACTTTAAATAAGGGTGGAGTTATTTTATAAAGTTAAGAAGAGTGAATCAATGGAGGCAACCTGAAGTCTCATCTCTTGCCCTTTACTCATAAGACCGCACGTTAACTCCCAAGGTTGCATACTATCACTATAGCTGGGAGAGTCAAAGCTAGTGTACAGGAGTGAGGGAAGTGAGGCAGTGAGGAAGTGAGGGAAGTGAGGGAATGAGGGAGGCAGTGAGGCATAGTGAGGCAGTGAGGCGTAGTGAGGGAAGTGAGGGAAGTGAGGCAGTGAGGCATAGTGAGGCATAGTGAGGCATAGTGAGGCAGTGAGGCATAGTGAGGCATAGTGAGGCATAGTGAGGGAAGTGAGGGAAGTGAGGCATAGTGAGGCAGTGAGGCATAGTGAGGCAGTGAGGCATAGTGAGGCATAGTGAGGCATAGTGAGGCATAGTGAGGCATAGTGAGGCATAGTGAGGCAGTGAGGCAGTGAGGCAGTGAGGCATAGTGAGGCATAGTGAGGCATAGTGAGGCAGTGAGGCAGTGAGGCATAGTGAGGCATAGCGAGGCATATTGAGGCATAGTGAGGCATAGTGAGGCATAGTGAGGCATAGTGAGGCATAGTGAGGCATAGTGAGGCATAGTGAGGCATAGTGAGGCATAGTGAGGCAGTGAGGCAGTGAGGCATAGTGAGGCATAGTGAGGCATAGTGAGGCATAGTGAGGCAGTGAGGCAGTGAGGCATAGTGAGGCATAGTGAGGCATATTGAGGCATAGTGAGGCATAGTGAGGCAGTGAGGCAGTGAGGCATAGTGAGGCATAGCGAGGCATAGTGAGGCATAGTGAGGCATAGTGAGGCATAGTGAGGCATAGTGAGGCATAGTGAGGCATAGTGAGGCATAGTGAGGCATAGTGAGGCATAGTGAGGCATAGTGAGGCATAGTGAGGCATAGTGAGGCATAGTGAGGCATAGTGAGGCATAGTGAGGCAGTGAGGCATAGTGAGGCATAGTGAGGCATAGTGAGGCAGAGCCTCACTATCTGATAGTGATGATCTCATCATCACTATCACTCAGCTTCTCTATCTCTATTCTATATCTTTTCTTCCATTTGTTTAATAAATTTCCGCATTTGATTTTTGTTTCCTAATATTTGTCTCAATATCTCTTCTTTATTTTCACCATTCTCTTCTAAATGTTTAATAATTTTCCGCAATTTATTCTTATTTCCAAGTAATTGTCTCAATATTTCCTTATTATTATCATTTTCATCATCTTCTTCACTTTCCTGACCTTCACTTTCTTCGTCGTCTTCCTGTTCTTCACTTTCTTCGTCCTCTTCATGACCTTCACTTTCTTCATCCTCTTTCTGACCTTCGCTTTCTTCATCCTCTTCCTGTTCTTCACTTTCTTCATCCTCTTCCTGTTCTTCACTTTCTTCATCCTCTTCCTGTTCTTCACTTTCTTCATCCTCTTCCTGTTCTTCACTTTCTTCATTCTCTTCCTGACCTTCGCTATCTTCACCCTCTTCCTGACCTTCACTTTCTTCGTCATCTTTCTGATCTTCACTTTCTTCGTTCCCAACTTCACTCTCTTCAACTTCATCTTGACCCTCACTATTTTCATTCTCCATCTCATCGTCCTCTTCTTCTTCATCTTCCTCACTCAAATTCTCATCATTTTCTAGGGGTAACTGTTTTTGTATCCCTTTCAAAATATTCATAACTTTATGAAATTTATTTTCCATTGTCTGTTTTATCTTTAAAATATCACGCTCAACTCTCTTTTTCTTTTCATCTTCACTAAAAACATCTTCGGATTTTTTAAATTTCTTTGGTAATGGATCCATTAGTTTATCCTTTCTATGTCTTTCCATATGACGAGATAGATTATCTTGTCTCATTTCTTTATTACAAACCAAACATCTTTCATCTCTATGCATTATATAGCAATGTCAATTGATATTATGAATTTTCGCTGAATGATTTTACAAAATTTTAAATAAATAAAACTTTTATGAAAATAAATAAAACTTTTAAAAATAAAAATTAGAGAATGAATGGGAATGCGGTGACTAGGGGCTATTATAGAGGGAGGTTAGAATGGAGTTGTGAAAGAAGAATGCAATCTATTGCAAGAGCAGATGTTTATTATAATTTCTCGGACGAATTGATGTAATAGCGAGGCTGTGGGTTTGAATAATTTAAGCTCTATCGCAGGCCCCATTCACGCAGGCCCCATTCACGCATTGATGTTTGGGTTAGTCATGCTACGGTTAATAAGAGCCCGAGCAGCCGCAGATTATTGAGGGATGACTCGGGGCTCAAACTGGGCCACTTTATTTTTGGGTGAGGGTAATTTATGTTTTGGGCCCCGCTCGTGTCTTTATATTTAATTCTACCTTTACCTACTGTATGGCAAAAATAATACAAATGTATTGTATATTATATTGCACAGTGCCTATTGTGTTGTATATTTCATTTGTTGTAGTACAATTTATTCATCTCGCGTCCCTATCTGATTGATTTGTATCAAATTAAATTGCCTTTGGCAACATTATTTGATACAAATCGATTGATTAAACAATTAATTAATTGTTTAATCGACCAATTAATTAATTGGTTGATTAATTAATGACCTACTTAACACCCAAGGTGCGAAGTAGGACCAAACTGTCGCCGAGGATGGGTTCATCTTACTACTATTGGTAATAGGCCTACTGGTAACACTATTAAAATATTGGTAATACCTGTAACCCTATTATAATATTGGGAATACTGGTAACCCTATTATAATATTGGTAATACTGGTAACACTATAATAATATTGGTAATACTGGTTACCCTATTATAATATTGGTAATACTGTTAACCCTATTATAATATTGGTAAAACTGGTAACCCTATTATAATATTGGTAATACTGGTAACCCTATTATAATATTGGAAATACTGGTAACCCTATTATAATATTGGTAATACTGGTAACACTATTATAATATTGGTAATACTGGTAACACTATTATAATATTGGTAATACTGGTAACCCTATTATAATATTGGTAATACTGGTAACCCTATTATAATATTGGTAATACTGGTAACCCTATTATAATATTGGTAATACTGGTAACCCTATTATAATATTGGAAATACTGGTAACCCTATTATAATATTGTTAATACCGGTAACCCTATTATAATATTGGTAATACTGGTAACCCTATTATAATATTGGTAATACTGGTAACACTATTATAACAATGGTTATACAAGTAACCCTATTATAATATTGGTAATACTGGTAACACTATTATAACAATGGTAATACTGGTAACCCTATTATAATATTGTTAATACTGGTAACCCTATTATAATATTGGTAATACTGGTAACCCTATTATAATATTGGTAATACTGGTAACACTATTATAACAATGGTAATACTGGTAACCCTATTATAATATTGGTAATACTGGTAACCCTATTATGATATTGGTAATACTGATAACCCTATTATAATATTGGAAATACTGGTAACCCTATTATAATATAGGTAATACTGGTAACCCTATTATAAATAATAAGGTAGGCCCCTACTACTTCGCCCCGTCGACACCCCCTGTCATATTTAATTCCTGTGGCAGCCCCACATACATTATACAGTCTCAAAACTTTGTTATTATGGTTGCCTAGCAACCCTAGAGATGAAGTCTAGGCCGACCTACAGAATTGTACCACTGTACTGCAGTATGCCCTCAGCAATCACTCGAACTTGAGTTTTCATACGTTTTCGTTTCGTGGCTGGACGCCATCCCCACATTGGTGACCCAGCGTCTCAAGACGAACTCTTGAGACCGCGACTCGCAACACGATCCTGCAATCGAACAGGCTGACTGGAACAGCAACCGAAACTGTGTTGACGACAATCAGACAATGGCCGAAGCAACCGCCAACGCCGTTTCTATTAAACTGCCTCCGTTCTGGACCACCCAACCCGAGGTGTGGTTCGCCCAGGCGGAGGTGCAGTTCCACATTCGGAGCATCACCAAGGACGCTACAAAATATTATTACGTGGTGGGGGCCCTCGAACAGGAGACAGCCGCTCGCCTCCTAAAATTCATCCGGAACCCTCCCACTACTGATAAGTACCTCAAACTCAAGCGCCAACTTCTCAAGGCCTTCGGGCTCTCCCGACGCGAGCGCGCAGCCCGACTCTGGGACCTCGACGGCCTCGGTGACCGGCGCCCCTCGCAACTCCTCGGAGAAATGTAGGCGCTCCTCGGCGACGACAACGCGGGACTCATCTTCGAGGAGGCTTTCCTCCGGCAGATGCCCACCGCAATCCACCTCCAACTCGCGGAAGAGGACTTCCACGACCTCAACAGGATTGCGGACCGGGCCGACGCGCTGTGGGAGGCCTCCCGGCAGACCTCACTCGCTGCCCACACCATCAGGAAACCGACACCGGTCCCGCCGCAGCGAACCAGCAAGAACTCCTTGTCGGCGTCGACTCCCGCCCCGCGGGCCCCGAACTCGAACCTGGACTGGTGCTATTATCACCAGACGTTCGGCCCCACAGCCAGGAAGTCCCGCCCGCCCTGCAGTTACCAGGGAAACGCCCCGGCCGGCCGTTTGTAGCAGCTACAACGGCCGGCCACACCGACCTGCTGCTGTTTGCCTGGGACCGCGTTTCCGGGAAACGCATCTTGGTCGATACCGGGGCGGAGGTAAGCGTTATTCCCGCGACGACTCGCGAGGAACGTTCGGGACAGAGCGGGCCACCCCTCCTCGCCGCCAACAAAACGTACATTCGAACGTACGGCGACCACTCCGTCAAACTCGACTTCCACTCTCGCCGGTTCCAGTGGAAGTTTATCGCGGCCGACGTCGCCCAGCCTCTCCTCGGAGCCGACTTCCTCCAAGCAAACAACATCAGAACAACAGAGGCCGCCGTCTGGTCGACGCCGAGACGTTGACCTCGATCCCGTGTGGGCGGACTACGGGCCACGCCCCCCACCTCGGTTCTGTCACCGCCTCGGACGACGAGTTCGCTCGGCTCCTCGCCGAGTTCCCCGATATTACGATCCCTCGGTTCTCCGACCCCACCGCGAAACACGGGTTTGAACATTACATCCCCACCGAGGGATCCCCGGTCTACTCCCGCGCCCGTCGTCTGCCTCCAGACAATCTCGAGATTGCGCGGGACGAGTTCCGGAAGATGGAGGAGATGGGGATCATCCGCTGGTCCAACAGTCCCTGGGCGTTACCCCTCCACATGGCCCCTAAACCCTCGGGTGGATGGCGGCCGTGTGGCGACAACCGACGCCACGACTCCGGACCCAAGTCTCTGATCGGATGAGCATAAGCTCAAAGGATGGTATGCTTGAGCATGTGGACGACTTCTGTTACCTGGGATCATGGATCCGGAAGTCAGGTGAGGACCTTCGAATACGTAAGGGAAAGGCATGGGCAGCCTTGAATAGGCTTTCCAGGATTTGGAAGTCACCGAGAATTAATCAGAAACTTAAGGTCCGATTATTTAGAGCAGCACTAGTTCCAGTACTCCTCTACGGGAGTCCATGCTGGGCTCTAACTGCTGAGGACACCAAATCTCTGGATGGCACATTCACAAGAATGCTACGCCGGGTTCATAGTGTCAAGTACAATGCACACATCTCCAACCAGACACTATATAACATTGGAGGTGTCTCATTGGTTCCCCCAAGCTTGACACTAGAACAAAATCGCCTCCGCTTTGCAGGACATTGCTTTCACCGTGAGGACCAGCCAGTGCATAATCTTGTACTTTGGCAGCCTCATGGAGCGAATAAGCATGGTGGACAGCCCATGACTTTCTTGAGACGCATCTTAAAGGACACTGGCCTTAAAGATGCGGATGATCTAGCAAATGTCATGGGTGATAGGGAGTTGTGGCGGTGCAATTTTGTTGACAAGCCGGCACAGCATTCTTAAAAATGCAGCTGCAATGCAGCATGCCGATCCTAGTAGTAGTAATTTCTTAAAAGCATTAATTAAAAATAATATTCTAGATACCTCTAATTACCCCAAGGATCACCCTCTCTACAGCGATAAAAATAAATCCAGACTCTATTACTGTAAAGATGAACTAGCCTCACGTGAAATTAAACAAGCAGTATTTTCACGTCCAAAGAAGTTATATTCAATTTTGGAATGGAATAACAAAAATATTCATAGAGCGAAAGGAATAACAAGAGCTATCGTGGATAAAAATATTTGCCACGAAGATTATTTAAGAGCATATAAGGATAACGAAGAAATTTCCAAGGAAACGCATCAATTTCAGAGTCAATTACACAAAGTGTACACTGTAGCACGAGATAAGTTTGCTCTCAGCGCATTTGACGATAAACTTTATTGGGTTAATATAAATCATTCACTTCCCTGGGGTCACTATCAAACAAAGGTTGTAAAACCAATTAAAAAAAAAATATACCTATTTATCGGGAACCAAACAATGAACTATCAGATAGTTAATAAGAATGTAAGTTGCCAGCAAGTGTCAGCGATTAATTTGAAAGAATTAAAAAATCAATTATCTGGTAAACATATACTCAAACCAAATCAGTTTATATATAAGATATTTGGTGCCACATTATTAATATTTAAAAATGGTCGTATTACATTATTAGGTAGTAAGTATAATTTCCAAAAAGTAAAAAAGCATATATTTGATAAAACAAGTATTAATTTGATTTTAAAATCTGTTAATTTATGTACTTATATTTTTAGTATTAACTCTGTAGTCTATAGGTTATTGATAAACAATACCGGGTTTTATGTTGTCTTTGATAATGTACAACTTCAAGTTATATATGAACCTGAAATTTTTAATAATTGCAAAATAAGAATAAATAATACCGTAGTCATTTGCTGCTTTCATACCGGTAAATGTACTTTAATGTGTTCACCTAGCAAATTTCACATTTATTACCCTATATTTAGTAAACTGGTTAATTATTTATTAATGTTTGGTGTTGTGACTTTAGGTGTAGAATATATTGGTAATTAGAAGGTGAAAATTAAGTATTATTATTTTTCAATCGATCTATCGGTAGTTAGGGAAAACTAACCTCGTTTGAATAAGCATGACTCTCACAGGCTGACTGCGTGCCTAGCTGACAGTAGCTGCGAGGCTGACTGTGTGACTAGCTGCGAGGTTGACCACATCCCAGCAGCGTGGCTGACTGCGCACACATCTGATTGTAACTGGTTCACGATATTGTATACATTGGCTTAGTTTGTTACTGCAGGTACTGTTACATTAATACTGTAGTACCGGTACAGCAGTACAATGCTAATAGAAGGAAATCAGTATGCTCTACAACAACAGTGAAAGTACTGCAGTACTGTATTGTTTGGGTAGGTGATCTAATCCCTGTATGTGAGACCCATGCGTGCAATCCAGGTCATGACTGCAGTATGCTAATCAAGGTTCGGGTAGACTGCAGTATCCTTATAGGTGAAAAAAAACAAATACTATTGCATCAGATTACTGCTGTACTGATACCTGTAGGCCGCGACTACAGTGTTGGAAGAGTAAAACACTGTCGGTACTGATAAAGTGGGTGACAGTTGTGGATAGGAGCTGCGAGGTTGACTGCATCCCAGCAGCGTGGCTGACTGCGTACACATCTGATTGTAACTGGCTCACGATATTGTATACATTGGCTTAGTTTGTTACTGCAGGTACTGTTACATTAATACTGTAGTATCGGTACTGCAGTACAATGCTAATAGAAGGAAATCAGTATGCTCTATCTGACTATACTGTTACAACAACAGTGAAAGTATGGCAGTACTGTATTGTTTGGCTAGGTGATCTAATCCCTACATGTGAGACCCATGCGTGCAATCCAGGTCATGACTGCAGTATGCTAATCAAAGTTCGGGTAGACTGCAGTATCCTTATAGGTGAAAAAAACAAATACTATTGCATCAGATTACTGCTGTACTGATACCGGTAGACCACGACTACAGTGTTGGAAGAGTAAAACACTACCGGTACTGATAAAGTGGATGACAGTTGTGGATAGGTCTATAATAAATTATTGAATTTAACAGTACCGGTACCAACAGGTTGACATTACATCCTATACAGATTATGTTGCATTTCTGACTAATATTACTAAAGTTATATCACTAGTCAACTACTGTATGTGTTATTAGTTTGCGATGTATAGGATGTTTCGCAATACCAGTACAACTATATTAGAATGATATCGAGAATACTTACTGTACATGTTACGTCTACATCATATTGTTAAATGTGTATGTTAACCTAGCGCAATTGATTCTTTTTTAGATAACTTGTTGTAAAAATATTATATTTATTATATTTTTATATTAACATCAAGATCATCACCAAAATAAAATTATATTATATCCCATCACATTACAAGCTTAGAGTAAACCTACTGTACATCATTCACCACAGTTATTTCTTTCTGTTTATCACCTGTCTCAGTTAATCGCTTCGTTACATACCCTCCAATCCTTTTCGCTGAGCAGTAATTCAAGCAGCTATCACCATCTTTGTGAAAACTACATTTATCTTCTACAGTAGTTAATTTATCGTGGAAGGGGCATGGAGTTAAATAATTGTAATATAGTCGAAATATTCCCAATTTGTTCATCGATTTTGGAGCGTAAACATCAAGTTGGGTATTTAATATTGCGGCTTTCATCAACCCGAATACATATATATTATATTTATTTTTTAATTGTCTCTTCATGTACTTTTTAAAGTCATCTTGCGAAATGTCACCGTAATCCCAAGGTAAATGCGATGTAATATCATGTAAATTGTTTACGTGGGCTTCATCTAATGCTGATAAGTTAATATCAGGAGGTCCTTTAATTAAAAACGTCTTTATATTAGTTTTACTGTATTTAGAATCGAATATAGCAAATTCTTTAAATACTACCGGATATTCCTTATTGTCTATCTTATAATATTGAAAATCAACAAAAATAATATTATCCATTTTATCGAATAATATATTTAGATAAACAAAAGTTAAATGATTAATTACAACGCCTGTTGGTTTATTTTATAATAATTAACAAGCCATTTATATAATATTATTTCATTTATTTCCACATTATTTGTAAACGCTCTCATTGGATAGTTTGTGTGAATTCGATTTACCAAGTAATAAAGACAGTATAACCCGCATGTGGTCTTTCTAGGGTCTTGAAATTGTTTGCGAGTAGTACACCACCTTGCTGAATTTTTCTCAAGCCATTTTTCAATACATCTGTTTGGATATTTTGGGCCAAACAAATTAAATAATTCAGCTTCATTATCTCGTATATATATAGCTATCCAATGAACCCCTGGTAGATGCTCTTTATCGGTATTTACTATTACTATATTATATTATTATTTACTATATAGTCTCTTCACTTATTATTATCTAATTTAGGTAATTTATTAGATGGAAACGTGCCCAAATAGTGACCACCCACTGGAAACATATCAAGGTCCTCTGTAGATAACATACTTAATCGATATGTATTTCTTTCCTGCTATTTAAACTTAATGATTGATCATAAATATTAAAAACGATTACATTTATGGTCTCAACCAACGGTTCAGCAAATCTAAATTTTAATTGTCCATTAGTATATATCGATGGCTGAGGATCTCTAACATAGCCGTCGGCAGTTAGGTCCCAGGATATGAGTGGGCAATTACCTAAGTAGGTTTCATGGTCTATATTATTACCTCCATAACCGTTAATATATGTATTAATGTTCTTCATTAATTGTGTATACTCAAAAATGTATGTTCCATCTGTAAAATTAGGCTCGTATATTACACCACCTACTGGAAGACCATCTACAATCAGTTCTGCGCATCTAAGGTTAAAATGTTCAAATTTCAAGGGATTACTAGTTAATTCTCCCGAATATGCATCATTTATTATAAAACCGATAATAACTAATTTGGGTTTTTTACCATCAAATATGTTTGTTTGGGTGTAATTTGTGGTTTGAGCGGGAATAGTAAATGTAGTAACTTTTTTTTTTGAAATTGATATTCAATATCGTAACTCTCTAAACCTTTTAGGTGACTGCTTTCTATTACTGGATTAACCTCCATTCTAGGGATTAGGATCTTTACATCATCTAATTCTAGCCGAAGATTTGTCACAGCGTTTGCGTTTGGAGTGATTTTAAAAATAAACGAATTTGATACTTTTCTAAAATGCATTCTTAAATCATACCCGGGTTGTATTATTTTACTTTCAGTATCAAAATCAATCGTCAATCCACTTACAAATTACAACGCCTGTTGGTTTATTTTATAATAATTAACAAGCCATTTATATAATATTATTTCATTTATTTCCACATTATTTGTAAACGCTCTCATTGGATAGTTTGTGTGAATTCGATTTACCAAGTAATAAAGACAGTATAACCCGCATGTGGTCTTTCTAGGGTCTTGAAATTGTTTGCGAGTAGTACACCACCTTGCTGAATTTTTCTCAAGCCATTTTTCAATACATCTGTTTGGATATTTTGGGCCAAACAAATTAAATAATTCAGCTTCATTATCTCGTATATATATAGCTATCCAATGAACCCCTGGTAGATGCTCTTTATCGGTATTTACTATTACTATATTATATTATTATTTACTATATAGTCTCTTCACTTATTATTATCTAATTTAGGTAATTTATTAGATGGAAATGTGCCCAAATAGTGACCACCCACTGGAAACATATCAAGGTCCTCTGTAGATAACATACTTAATCGATATGTATTTCTTTCCTGCTATTTAAACTTAATGATTGATCATAAATATTAAAAACGATTACATTTATGGTCTCAACCAACGGTTCGGCAAATCTAAATTTTAATTGTCCATTAGTATATATCGATGGCTGAGGATCTCTAACATAGCCGTCGGCAGTTAGGTCCCAGGATATGAGTGGGCAATTACCTAAGTAGGTTTCATGGTCTATATTATTACCTCCATAACCGTTAATGGTGTATGTATTAATGTTCTTCATTAATTGTGTATACTCAAAAATGTATGTTCCATCTGTAAAATTAGGCTCGTATATTACACCACCTACTGGAAGACCATCTACAATCAGTTCTGCGCATCTAAGGTTAAAATGTTCAAATTTCAAGGGATTACTAGTTAATTCTCCCGAATATGCATCATTTATTATAAAACCGATAATAACTAATTTGGGTTTTTTACCATCAAATATGTTTGTTTGGGTGTAATTTGTGGTTTGAGCGGGAATAGTAAATGTAGTAACTTTTTTTTTTTGAAATTGATATTCAATATCGTAACTCTCTAAACCTTTTAGGTGACTGCTTTCTATTACTGGATTAACCTCCATTCTAGGGATTAGGATCTTTACATCATCTAATTCTAGCCGAAGATTTGTCACAGCGTTTGCGTTTGGAGTGATTTTAAAATTAAACGAATTTGATACTTTTCTAAAATGCATTCTTAAATCATACCCGGGTTGTATTATTTTACTTTCAGTATCAAAATCAATCGTCAATCCACTTACAAATTGCATTTGTTTACTAAAGGCATCGCCAATAGGATGCGCGCCGGGATTAATTTCATTTCCGTGTTCGGATAAAGGCTGATGAAAGCCGCCTGCCCCCAGTAGCCCATTTTTTGTTTCGTATGTTATAAATAGTAAATTGGATAAGTACGACATGTAGAAATAATCGTTATTGCTATTTTCAACCTGCTTCTCATTAAGGTCTATTTTAATATCACTCCACATAGTCCCAGAAGGGTAATTCAACATATAAATATGGGAGTTTTCAAGTCGTCTATCCCACCGTACAGTACATTTTGTAATTAATAACGCATCTTGCAGTTTCGTATAGAATTCATTGGATCTTGGTACAAGAAACGTGACTTCCCTAGATTCGCTTCTGAGATTAGATACCGGGTAAATTGTTTCATAATGCTTTGCTTTAAATTCAGTCTGTATTGGCTGTGTAGAAAATAAATCTAATTCCTTAATAATTGACATTATTAAAAAATACTTTTTTCGCAGTGTTTCAGTTTGCCTTTTTATATTTTTCTATTTTTACTACGACGATCATGTATGTTCATAGACATTGGTTTGGTTGGTCGCTTTAAATCTCTATAAACTTTTTCTACAACCGATCTTGTTGATGGTTTCATTTTATTTAATGCTTTATTAATAACCGTATTAGCCTGCTGATGTAAGACCCGCTTACCTTTTGGTATTACATGTTGTCTCATAAATTTTGTGGTAAATGGTAAAGCTTTTTGTAAAACTTTTTTTGCTAATGGCTTTCCAAATTTTTTCAATGTAGATAAAGCGTCTGTAAATATACCTTCCCCGTGTTGATTTGCCCGCATACCTCTACGATAACGTTGAAATCGACGTTGTTTTAAATTTGGACCAAATGCACCAATTTGTTGACCGTAAGGGTCAATATATGAACCACCTCGAAAAACAGGAACTTGCGTCGAGCCTCTCGTACTTCTACCACCTTTAAAAACAGCAAGATTAGAGTCTGCACCACCATATTGAGGTTTACTGTATCTTTGAAATAAATCGGAATCCATTTTAATTTATTTTTTTAAAGTGTAAGGTAATAGAAGTTGTGCCGTATTCAAAATTCAAATCTTTTCCTTCTTTGTCTGTTATTTCAATATGAATGTATGTTATCTTATATGATTTTTTTACAGGGATATAATGAATTGTATCCTTGGCAAATTCTTTATTTATTACACTACCATATTTCACGTCATCAGGTATCGCCACGCGACGAAGTAAAGCTAAACCAAAATCATTAATATATTCATTTTCAATTATATTAGTAGTCACGTACATGTTTGACTTAGGTTCTGGAATAGAATTGGGTGGTTGAGGACATAAAAATACCATCTGGTAAGCTTTTTCTTCATTTCCGATAACCTTTATTAAATAACCCTTTATGTTATTTTTCGTCTTCAAAATAATTTTAAAATTTGGATTTAAATTTGCACCGAGATTATTTTCAGTAATTCCAAAATAATAGGCTAATTGTTGACCTATAAATAACTCTCGTACAGTTTTCCCTAAAATAAATTGCAACCTATTTTGCTGAGTATTTTCAACTATTTGTAATTTATCTTTCAACGCCCCAGTGTTAAAATAATCTATAATGTCATTGATACTGTAGAACAAGCAGGATGGAAGTGTATCCTCAAAATTTTTTTTCCCTTTTTTTAATAAAATAACATTCTCTACATTGTTATACATGGACGGTAACGTGGCTAAGTAAAATATACTTTTTATACCTACCACCCAGTTTTCGTTTGGATTTATAGGTAAGGCACCATGGAAATTGATCTGATAATTACTACCAGTATTACGGGGAAAATCGATTGGACACGAGTTACTTGGTAGCCTAACATAGAATTCATCCATCTCCACCGCGTATTAACTTAAGTGTTATAACAGTGCGACCACCGTTGAAATTAATTAATTCACCTTGTCCATCACGTAAAGTAATTAAGATTGTTTTTAGTTTTTTATTCAACAATGGGTAATATTGCAAATGCTCTCGTATTCGTGATTAATATATTTTCGATTTAATTGTGTTAAAGGACAGGTTCTTAAGAGCGGAGCTAAAGCGTCACCAACAAATGAGCTCTTAATAATATCTGTATATATGAAGATTGTATCTTTATTACGAGTAATATTCGTAGGATCTGGAAAATCTAAAATCCCAATTTCCGAAATTTTTGGTCCACTATAATTTAAAATTAATATCGGCTGTTCTATATTGCTTAATTCATCCACTGTAGTGGTACTGTATATATCCCAATTCGGAATACCTGGATGATTCTGATCAAATAACTGTTTTAAGCCTAGAATTTGTATTAAATCACCGCGTAGACTTAATTGTATTTTTTTCAACTTTTTAGGAAATTTAAATTAAATTCTAGAATTATTTGTATTAAAAATGAATTCGAAATCACTATATTTCGCTTCAGAATTAAACAGTTTATTTATATCATCAATAATGACTTGAATAGAGCTATGCATACCAGGAAATAAACTGTATAATTTGGCATCTTTTGCATCTACCCCGATTGACAGTGAGATTTGAGTTTGCAAAGTAATATTTCTGTATGTTGCTTGATATTGAATCTTGGCAAGTCCAATTTTAACGTTTGAACCAATATATAATTCTTCGGCTAAATCAACAGTAAACTCGCTAGGGTTATTATTGGGGTATGTGTTGAATGAGCTATCTGAAACTAGAGTGATATATGTATCTACAGCCATTATTATTATTATTTAAGCTCTCTCTGCTTGACTCCATTGTACATACTGTACTGTATAATGTTAAACTATAGACATCTGTGACCACGTTCATTGTTTCTACAGTATATGCGAGAGATCAATATTTAAAGCGAATGAACTACAGTCGGGGTCTCAAAGTGCATCTGTTCTTTGAGATTTTCTCAAAGTTTTTCTAAAAGTGTCTAAAAGTCATTACATTACTCCCAACGGCCGCTTTGAATTCTTGTAGACACTTTTAGTTGGGAATCTCAAAGTGATTTTCTGCTTTTAGGCACTTTTAATTCTTTGAATTCTTTGAGAAATGTCACTTTGAGTTAGTTTGCGGCACTTTGAATTCTTTGAGAAAATAAACGCCGAGGTATTCCTGATTGACAGCTCGTGGTAAGTTAACAGATGCAGAGCCATTCTCGGGGAACAATATCATGCAGGCAACAAAGTGATACTTGTGTGCTGGAAGCTATTCGCTTATTTGTTGCCTAGAAGCTATTCCCATTAATTTATCATATTGAGGTTCCTGAGGTCATTACGGGATGGGTTTTAGGTCGCAAGTACAAATTGAATTTACGGCGCCCTAAAGTCTTTCTAAAAAACATTCTTAAAAATCAAATAATACATGAAACATAATTAGTGAAACAAGATTAATGCTTGACAAGATTGATTATTTTAATAACATAATACAATATCAGATTAACAATTAATATAAGAGAAACTTCTCTGTAGTTTCTCTGTGTATACGCAGTTTCATTATAATGACCTAAAGAAGCCCTGTTGGGAGAAAGCTTGTAATAACATTTGTTATTCATTTCATTAGTCACCTCAGGTCAAACCGTACTACCTTAACTGTTTAATTAATATGATAACTATGTTGACGAGAGCGTGAGAATTCCTTCTTAAAAACTAAGAAAGGCTTTCAACTTTCAATTAAGATAGAACGGCTACAATCTTTTGTTGTTTTAGCCTAATAGAGATATTGAAATATCCCCTGCCCCTGGCGTTTATATTTGAGCATAATTTAAATGTTTGCCTCATATTCAATTGATGTGTACCGCCTTCTGGCAAAGCGGCACCCAGTTTAAACTATCAATCACAGCTAGTAAGTAGCGACCCACGGTCGGCGACCTTCAAACAAACAGGTGCAGAGTCGGAAAGAACTGTCACATGCTTTGCTTGGCTTGTGGTACCATTTGATTACATAATAGATTTTGGCAGACTGGGCGGTCGCTCTGACCATATGCACTGCGCATCTACAATGCCTAAAACATCTATGGGAACAGCCAATTAGTGCGCTTGAATCATTTATCTTTATTCCTGCCTCTATCGTTATTCTTTACTTTGTATAACACAATTTACAGTGCGGCAAAGAATGGCTGGTTGACCATTGAAATGCATTGGTAAGGGAATTCGGCTTTCACGTGGGCTAAACAAATTTAAACAGTACAGTTTTAGCACTATACATTAATATAGATAGGGCAATAGACAAACTATCTATGACACAAATACCAACACATTCCGATTGCCCGCAATTATGGCGTCTCTAAAGAGTCAAAATATAAATTAATAAAATCCTCTATGAAACAATAAAAATACCTCCAAAAAATACTGCTGTATTAAATATTAGTTACTGCAGTAACAAATATTTATTACTGCAATAATCAATATTAATAATTTAATAAATAATTGAATAAAATTTTATACTGCAGTGACAAATTATTTGTTATTGCAGAAAAAGACAATTTTTTATTACTGCAGTAATAATTAATTCTTACTTTCAGTAACAAATATTTATTACTGCAGTATTTTTTGGAGGCATCTTTATTGTTTCATAGAGGTTTTTATTACTTATATTTTACCCTATAGTCAAAGTCAATATACACCATTCCATAGCCAGCTTCAGGCAGGACTGTATGAAATGACTGACAGTACTACTTTGAAATCTTTGAGGACACTTTGTCATTTTCTTAGACCACTTTTAGAACTTTGAGACACTTTTAGTTCTTTGAGAAAATCTCAAAGAACAGATGCACTTTGAGACCCCGACTGTATAGATATTAGACTTACAGCATAGTAATATCATTCGAGTCAATATTGATTAATTACGATCATATGTGACCATTATTCGCTTAAGCTCTCTCTACTTGACTCCTTATACATACTGTATAATGTTAAATTATAGACATCTGTCACCGCGTTCATTACCGCTTCTACAGTATATGCGAGGGATCAATATTTTACTGGCTTTATTTAAAGCGAATGAACTATAGATATTAGACTTACAGTATAGTATAGTAATATCATTCGAGTTAATATTGATTAATTACGGTCATATGTGACCATTATTCACGCAATGAATTAATATACAGTATAAACCTAAACTTTTGAATATGCTGTACCCACGACTGTTTTTTGGATCCAATGAATCGGACTAAATATTCTTTTTTCCCATTGCGCACACGTTCTTTAAGTTTGCCAATATTTTTATCAATCGGAAGATAAATATTACTACTCGGGTGGACCTTTTGGAGTTCGTATGAATAAAATGAACCATTTATTATAGCACCAGCGCTGTCCTTAATATTGAACATTACCGCTGGTACTCTATCCAATCTGACCCAATGAATAATAAATAATTCACGTGTCCATTGTTCTCGATAGCCTTTAGCAAAAGCAGTACGCGCGATAGATAAACGTACTGTATCTCCAACTTGAAATTTTATTTTCTTGTGATTAATCTGTCTATATTTCCCATATAATCTATTAATTAATTCAGTTTCATTAAATTTATTAACTTCAATGGGAGTCATTTGTATAGTCCTATGAAATGACCTATTATAAGCAAAAATAAGCTTCGGTAAAATTTTTATCCAAACATTATTTCCCCGTTGCGTGAAAATTTTGAACATCTTTGTTTTTAATGTTCTATTGAATCTCTCGACAATAGCCGCCTTATTCACAGAGTACATTACGTAATAACGTACACCAATAGTATCTAAATATTTTCTTACAGATTTATTTAGAAACTCAGACCCTTGATCAGTCGCGATTCTGTTTGGTTTACCTTTCTGGAATATTTTTTGCAATATACTAATAATTTCAATACCTGTTTTTGTCTTCATACCATAGGCAAAAGCAAGCCGGCTAAAGGCATCAATACATGTTAATATATAGTTATAATTATTATTTTGTGATTTATATTGCTGCATATCCACCAGATCTATCATATATATATCTTTTAACCCTCCCGTAAATATTTTAGATGTTGGATAATGATGTCTACGTGGTGCGTGAAGGGAGTATGTCTTTTGCCTGCTCAACCATTTCTGAGCTTGAGATGGTTTGATGTTTGCGGCTTTTGCTAATTTTGCGATACTTGCAAAACCCGCAGGCGATGAAGGATCTAAATAAATTCTTAACAGTTTTTTGTCTAAGCTTCGGCTTAAAATCGGTTTCATCTTGCGTGGCATCTTTTCGACAACCGCAAGTAATATGTATATTCAAATCTCTTATAAAGGGCATCACCGTAAAAACAGCTGAAATTTTTTTATTTTCTTTGAAGTTGATGTTTTGAAGGGTTTTATTTTTGTAGTATTTACTCTAGGTATATCTTGAGGTTTTAAATCAGTAGCTAACGGTTTACTCGATACTAAATATAATTTTCTAAATGTTACTCCCGTTTTAACCATTATTACCGTCCGTGGTTAATTTTTTTCGCAATAGCCGCTCCAGCGGCGGTGGCACCAGCGCTCGCGGCGATTTTCGCACCATTGCCGAGTAAGGGTATTAGAAACGGTAGTATGCCTCCAGATTGATTGGTTAACTTTTTTCTGTAACTTTATATATTTTTTGTTTTGTGGTTGAGCGATTTTAATACCTTTTTATAACGACGAATATTTCTAAATGAATGAGGGGTCAATTGTACATTACCTTTTAGAACATTTAATGCGGTATTTACAATGAGCCGTATTAATTCGTTACTCGCGGTATGGTTAATAAAATAAGTTCTTTGTTGAGGGGTAGCGCTGCGTAGAAATTCCAATTTGTTACGATATTTCTGCTCAAGTCTATTCATTGTTGCAACATTATTGAAAATTGTTACAAAATATTAATTATTATTATTATTATTATTATTATTTTCGCTACGTTTATAGTCAATGTAATTTTTAATATAACAATTATGATTACGAAATATATCCGATCTAAATCTTAAATGTTCGGGTGTTTCCTGTCGTAAATCAATTAAGAAATACGAAAATGGTTTAATAGTCGCATCTTGATAGGAATCTATTAAAAATTTGGTCTGCCCTGGTAACATCTGCTTCGCGAAATTTAAAACCGATAAACTGTCTCGTGGATTTTTCATTAATACTAAGGTATTATTTGATTGATCTTGTTATTGATATTGTTATCTTGTTATTATCTATTAATTGATCTTGTGCGGTTATGCTTCCCACCGTAAAACATGTTTTGCGTTATGAAACAAATAAATATATTGGAATGGTGAGCAACCTTAGTAAACAATACAGTTAAGGCTGTACTAGACTCAGTTTCTGTTAATAAATCTAAATTATTAAATTATAAAAATTAATAAATCTCGACTATTCACTAAACTATCTATATTTTCAGGCAAACCTTTGTAAAGGTGAGTAATACCAGGAATAGTCGGGGGATTGCTCCCGTAACAATACAATACTCGTAGTAGAGGGTCGTTGAAGCAGCTATTCTTGTGTTTAATTAAATTACCAACAAATGTAGACTTTCCGGAACCAGACGGGCCAGAAATTATCATACTCGTTCCCATTTGAAAGTTTAAATTATATGGACCTGAATTAAAGTAAAAAAAAAAGCAAACAGTCGGCCGAAGCCAGAGGCGACCCGAAGGCTCCTCTTTCGATAGCTGCTACCCGAGGGTAGGGGTGGGCGCTACTCCTATCCCAAGATTTGCTCCCAGTTATTTAACTGGTACTCATTTTATCGACCCCAGTGGATGAAAGGCTGAGTGGACCCTGGCGGGGCTGAACCTACAACCAATAGATTGCAGGCCCGGCTCAACCAACTGAGCTACCCCGCCTTTAATTAATGTAAATTAAAGTCAGCCATTTATTATTATTATTAAGATATATCAACAATACAATATAATATAATATAATATAAATATCAATAAACCATCACCATTACTATGTATATATGTAACAATTCACAAAAAAACAGCATTTTACAACAAAAAGTATGTACAACTGTAGTATTAGTATATTTATCATGGCAATCTTTCGTTCTATTTATTACCTTATTTGAAAAGATTGTGTAATCGTATACCTGCAATCAACAGACATTGTTTTCGATTTAAATAATGTCCATACCAAGTGAGATAGTGGTGACATCGTATAAATTCGTTATACTTCTTAGTTTGACATTTACGTTCTATACCACGTCTGTAGCATTTAGTACTGGAAATATGACTTAGAGTATGCTCCGTCAAAGTGCGAATTACTCTCATACACAAATCATTGCAAAGAATACCTTCATCAAGTTTCAAATAATACTTTTTTGGTTTTATACCTCTTGAAGATGATTCATCTTTATATGTCTTAAAGTAAATATCAAAACTACGTAAATTCTTATTTAATTTTACTGTGATATTTTTATGTTCTTCATCAAACAACCAAGGTACCATAAAGCCGCCTTTTTTCACTATATATCGATAAAAAATATTCTGTGATATTGTAAATAACTCGTTAGGTTCGTTACTTTTTCCTGAAATGTAAATAGAATTCCGCAGCTCTTTCCAATAATATGGATTATATAACTTGTTTACTCTGCAAAGTGTCTGTACTCTACAAATTGGACAAATTTTAGTACAATCATTAATTTCAACATGTTGATCAATACATGTCACGCAAGTTCCATGTTTATTAACACATATGTAACAATCAAGATGTTTTAAATTAGAATAACAAATACTACAATTTGTGTTTATTAATATATCCATTTTTCTTAAATAACCAAACCAAAATCGTTAAAATGTTGATAAAATATTTATAATATAGCTGAAAGAGTCAAGAATCATCTTCATTGTCATCGGTTTCATCAGTGGTTACAAGGGTTTCTTTCGAAATAATAACAATAAACAAAGCCATAATTTCATAAGCATTTTTACGATCTAATTTGATCTCAAACTTTTCACATTTATTGCTCGCTATATTACCACTATATTGAGTAATAACAATAAAGTTATCTGACATTGATAAAATTGTGAATTTATCTAAATCATCTTCTTCTTTGTAATCTAAAAGGTAATTAGTAGAATCTACCTCACCGAAAATATCAATAGATTGCAGTTCTTCTCTTGCTTGTTCAGAAATGTCTACTTTAAAATTAGGTTTTGAAGGACAATAAATAGTGTTACCAATAACAATACAAGTAAGATTGTCTACAGTATTAAATGTATGTCTTATTACAGGCGCAGGTGTATCAGAAGACATTATTATTATTATTATTATTATTTTATGTAATAACAATTAAATAACAGCGACAAGACAGATAAATAAATATTAATGATATTTTTTTCTATTCTATTCATATATTTATATAGATCATGTTATATATACAACCAATCAAATAAGAACACGTGTCACATGTAACCAATAGAAAGTAAATAATAACAGTAAATGAAGCAAAATAGGTCAGGCTACAGTATAACTCCGATATTTATCGCCTTTTTCTCTCGAGGTTGGATGGAAGAGTGAGTGGTGAATTGTGAGGAGTTATAACAGTCCCGAGTTCGAACCCAGTTGAATATTTTGTTATCTGAAAAATTGCGAAATTAAATTTAGTTACTGGTGAAAAATAGTAGAAGTTACCTGTAGACACCTCTAGCGCCTGTAAAATAAAGGTTGGTGAATATGGAAATACTGGTTGGTGAAAAATTGCGATTTGAAAAATAGTAGAAGTTACCTGATGCTAAGTGTAGACACCCGAGCACCTGTAAAATAAAGGTTGGTGATTGGATGGAGTACTAGCGTTGGGTGACTAATAACGCCTCTAGCAGAAGATGCGGGAACTTGAGAAGTTGCCATGGTTACGGTTGAAATGCTGGCATCTGATTGGATGAAATAATAACGACCACTGGTAAAGGTTGAAATGTTGGCTTCTGATTGGATGGGGTACTAAAATTGGACGGTAATGCTGGGCTATGGGTGACCATGGCGCCGTGTCATACAATTGTATACTACTACCGTGGCGAAGAGTTTGTCTCTGAAATGGGGAACCATCGAAGGATGAATAATGGTTTTGGAATAGAGATCAGTCATAAGGATTTGAGCTTCTGGCTGGGCTAAAGCTGCTTCTTCTCTCTCGCCCATTTTGATGTGCTTCTCCTCAAGCTGATTTTCCTCCGCTTGTCGTTGGAAGCATTCGTCCAAAAACTCTTGCAGAGAGTAGGTTCATCCGAGTTCGATATCTTCTTCGAGATTCTGGATTTCCCGATCGAACTGTGGTAAAGCTAATTCTTTTACCGCTTGGACTTGCTGCTGCAATTTACGTTTATCTAAACAATCGTAGGTTCCTTTTCCGAACTTTTGTCGAATAGCGTCTAATGCGTTTCGTACAACGCTCTCCTCCACCTCGGTGACGGGTTGTATCGGGGTTAAACCGGGACGATTATACGGGTTGAACGGCGATATTAAATGTCTGCGTCCCAATCCGGCTAGGTAGGATGGGCGAATATCTAGAGAGCCCACTACCGGAGTGCCACCGACTAATTGTTCGGGTAACACTAGATCTTTGAACAATGAGTACAGTTCAGGAGGATCCGTCATACTATTAGGATGAAGAGTCTGAGGTCTCACCTGGGAATGAGGAGGTCTGACCGAGTATTCCGGAACTCTGATCATCGGTTTATTTAAGGATCGTTTGAGTCGAGCGAGCGCGGGTGATACGTCGAACAAGTTTCGCTCGAAACTCCCGTAAGTATAGCGAGTAAACTGTGTTTAGCACAACGTCTCCGCGGATGTTTATGTCTTTCCGTTTGTTGGTTGGGCCTAGGGCATTCATCGCAATAATACCAAAGACGCACGTCTTGTAGGGGAAACGCTGGTGCTCTTTCTCCAGTTTTACAATATTCCTCCATCTGTTCGAATCTATCCGGTACAACAGGTAGCGGTCGATCGGCGGTGAGATACATCATAGTAAAATAGAGTCATTTGAGTTCGATCATAGGGTTATGATGTATACCTTGAGGATATCGCGTTTCTAGATTTTGTTGACTGGCAACATTGAGATATGTTTCTCTCAAGAATTCCAAATATTCGTTGAAGTCACTGCGTTTTTCCGGTTGTTCAACGTCTTCTCTTTCGAGTTGGTTTCGAATAGAATTCTCATGTTCGATTCTCAGTTTATCGTTCCGACTCCGCTGGGTATGATATTTAAATAGGATCATTTCCCTTTCGGTGAGTAGATGAATACAACAGAGCATGTCTGGGGACTAGGATCCTTAATTCTAGGAAATTTGTCCTTTTAAGAGTATCGGTAAGTGCTACGATATCTTAATCGACTAGAATTTTAAAGGATCTGAATTTTAACAGATTTTGGATTTCTAGATTTTCTTGGTTTACAAACTCCTTAGAGTTTATTTGTCTGCATTTACTCTATTATAACATTTGTTTTAATAGATTTTTGTAAATATTAAATAGTTAATATTTAAGATGGGCACAGATTTATTCCAGAACTTGTCTGGGGACGTTAACTACTGATTCTAGAATTTTGTCTTTCAAGTATATTGGTGGGTGCCGCGATATCTTAATCGACTAGAATTACAGATGGTCAAAGGGTTTAACAGATTTATTTTGCGTTTTACGCTACTGTTAAAGGGACATCACGCTACTATATGTATTATTTAATATACGGTATGAGAGCAATATTGCAAGGAGCAATGTCAGTGAGAAGAGGCAAGTCGTTTCCAAGGTCTACCCAGAGCTTGGTTTAGCCGAGACACGAGGATCTCAACTTTGCATTCCTAATACTCTACTTACCAATAATACTTGAGTATAGTAGGAGCTTTATTGTACTTTAATAAGTACGGACATTTCATCTTACTGTAGTCACGTATTTTTAATATGATACGGACAGTAAGGAAAGAGAAAATAATTATTTCTCGCCGTTACACTAAATATAATGATAAGTAATTAAGTAATAAACACGAATATATATTGCACTAATCTACTAAATAATCGCTAAAATAACATTCTACTAAATAAAATTAAAGAAAACGATTATAATAAAATTACATAATAATACATACATAAATATAAAAATAATAAAAACAGATATAAAATAATGTAGTCACACACCCACTCCAGAAGCTGTTACGTTGGGGAGTCCCTAGATGTTCGTTGGATTAGGGAGTTGGTTGTGGGAAGAGTATCTTGCCTTCCATAGTTTCCGGATAGCTCTCTGTCTCTTTTCAGTAAACATAAACGACCAACTGGGCGATTGAGTTGCTGTGTTTCGAATACAATTCCAGGTTTCTTAAAGTTACGTCGCATGACGACGAGTTCTACCGATCGCACTAAACCATCATCGGATATATGAGTCTCGATGATACGACCTGTCTGCCACCGCTTACGTGGAAGATCTGATTCCACAATAAGGACCATGTCTCCGGCGCTGACGTTTTCTTGCTGCGCAAACCACTTGGTTCAAAGTTGTAGCGTAGGCAGATAGTGTTTTTCGAAATGGTCAGCGAAACGACGGGATAATAACTGCATGAGGTGCCAAGTTTGTCGGCAGTATTCGTCTCCATCCGTGATTTCCGATTGTGGGAGCATGGCTACAGGTTTCTTCAGTAGGAAATGCGCGGGTGTTAGCGCTTCTAGGGAGTCGGGACTCGATGAGACTGGCATAAGCGGTCTCTCGTTAAGATAGGCGGCGATTTCTTCCATTAACGTCCGCAAAAGTTCGTCGGTGAGATATGCGCGGAACGGCACTATAAAGTGAAATGCGGTCTTCACGCTCCGTATTAATCTCTCCCAACTTCCTCCCCACCAAGGGGCGTTGGCGGCGTTGAAGGTCCAGCTAGATGCTGTTACCCTTAGCTGATCGTCCACCTGGCTTTGGTTCAAATCTTTAACGTAAGCTTTGATCCCATTATTGGCGTCAATAAAGTTCGTTCCCTTATCAGATCTCATCGTGTTGCTAGTTCCAAAGCAAACGATCTGTCGGCGTAAACTCAGTATGAAGCTGTTGGTAGATAGATCGTTCACCATATCTAGATGGATCGCTCTACAAGTCATACAGACAAAGATGACACACCATCGCTTGACTATAGTCCTAGCACGATATACTTCAATAGGGCCAAATAAATCCACACCCGTATTAGTAAAAGGGGGTTCATAGAAGCTTACTCGTTCCCTAGGTAATTCTGCCTCTCGCTGTGTTAAAGGCCTACTGAATGCTTTCCTACAGGGTATACAGTACCTAAGAACTTGGTTCAGAGCTCTACGGGGGTTATGGAAATAATAGCGAGTTCGAATTTCGCTAAGAACTCGTTCTCTACCAGCATGGTAAAGCCTACTGTGAACATCTACAATCATCTTGATTTGTATTTCAAGATTTCTAATGAGTATGGGATTAGTTAGTCTCCCTCCAACACTTATTAACCCATCTATCATTGTGCTAGAGAAACGATCCCTTAAGCGCATCTGTGGATTTCTCAACAACAGGAAATACTTATCGGAATCTTCATAGCATTGCAGGAGTCTCAGTATCTGCTTATTGGTTTCTTCATGCTCTTGATAGCTGATCTTCTCCGTCAGAAACCTATCCGACACTTTATATTTGGGAAGATCTTTAATAGCATGGACCTGCTCGGATGTCAGTGGAGCAGTATCACTAGCGATCTTCGTCCTGGAGTAGTGATAATGGAAGCATCGCTTCAAATACACGACGGCCTTACAAAGCCGATTCCAGGAGCTATAGTGATTTATCGCTCTCTGCAGGAGAGGTGAGAGTCCCTGCGAGACGTCTGGTGTTCCAGATTTCCAGTCTCTTTCTCTGATGTCTATAACAGATTTATTTGTGGCGGGGGAGTTTAGATCCACAGCGTCGTCCCCAGAGATGTGTAGTACAGACAGACCTATCATGGGTTTAAATAACTTTGATTTACTCGTCCGGGTTTTAGGTTTGACTTTCTCCGCTCCCTTGGCTTGTCTAATCTCAGCTGTGGTGAGATGAGGAGGCCATTCATCCTCTTCTTTACTTAGGAAGTCGGGTCCACCTAACCAGTCTGGAGTATCTATCAGTTCTTGAGGAGTTGCTCCTCTGGAGGCGATGTCGGCTGGATTAATCGTCCCAGGGCAATGTCTCCATTGATCTACAGTAGAGCGACTAAGTATAATGGCTACTCTGTTGGTAACAAAGACGCTGAACTGACAGACTTCATTGGTTATGTACTCCAAAACGAGTAAAGCATCGGTCCAATAGACAGTTTTCTCCAGTGGATAGTCGATCTGTTCTGTTACATTCCGGCCGATGGCTGTAGTGTATAGAGCCGCCTTTAACTCCGCTCGAGGAACTCGTAGTTTGTTGTTTATCAAGGCCTTAGAGGTAACCAAGGCAACTTTAATTCCATCAGGAGTTTCAACACTTAGGTAGGCTACTATACCTATTCCCATATCGCTGGCGTCTCCAAACACATGTAGTTGATAGGAATACGTGGGGAGAACGTGACCAAAATATGAACGGGAAATCGTAAAGTTCTCGATGGATGGTAGAGAATCTTCCCATTTCATCCACTTCTTTAGTAGTTCTCCCTTAAGTGGATCCTCCCACGAGTGGTTTTCAAGCCACATTTGTTGCACTAAGCTCCGAGCAACCAATATAACTGGGCTAATAAATAAGTCGAAATAAGTGCTCAGGATACTTAGACAAATCCGTTTAGTTCGAACTGGATTATCTCGCTGTTTTAGCTGGAAAAACAATATATCTCTCTCCGTGTCCCATTTCAAACCAAGCGTCTTGGTTTCCGGAAGATCGTCCTTGATAAGGTCCAGATCTTTAACACCTCGGTCTTCTACCGGGATCGATTCCAGAAACTCACGGGAGTTACTAGTGAATTTGGTTAGTCGAAATCCACCGCGTTTCAAGCACTCTACCGTTCCCTTGGCAACATCAATGGCTTCTTCCACCGATGGGAGGGACTTTAAATTGTTGTCCATGTATATATCCCGTTTGATGTTGTCGATAACCGCTTTAGAGAAGGCGTCTCGGTTGTCATCAGCAGTGGTACGCACTACTGAACAAGCGTTCGAGGGGCTCGAGATGATCCCGAAAGCCTGGATGGTCATCCAGTACTCCACCAGTTTTAGGTTGAGATCTCCTTCAGGCCACCACAGAAGTCGTAGGCTGTCTCGATCCCTATCCAGCGCCTTGACTTGTAAGAACATGCCTTCTATATCCGAAGCGAAAGCGATAGAATATTGCCGTAATCTTAATAGTATTCCCAACAAGGATTGGAGTAAGTTGGGTCCCGGCAACAATTCGGAGTTCAGGGATTGGCCCATGTAAAGGGCGGAGCCGTCGAACACTACCCGGACTTCGTTGGGTTTACCGGGTTTGGGAACGTAGTGATGTGTTAGATAATACGTTCTCTCTGTGATGGGTGTTTCTTCCGGTACTCGCTCCGCGTATCCCTTATCGATAAATTTCTTCAGCTGGGTCTTATACATCTCTTTAGCTGAAGCATTGGCCGTAAGACGCCGATGTAGTTGCGCGATTCTCTTCTCCGCTAAGGGTCGGTTATTTATAAAGTTGGGTTCTCGCCGTCGGAACGGAAGACCAATCTCATAGCGACCTTGATCTTTAAGAAAACGGGTAGTCGTTTCCTGAATCTGCTTGGCTCTCTCCTCCTCGACGGACAAGGCCTTGTCGTAGGAATTGGGCTCTACGGCTTCTTGAGTAAAGAATCGTACGGCGTGTTCATCGCGAATCTTATTGTTGTATCGATCTATCACCTCGTTTAATTCATCGTTGTAGTTGAATTGTCCGCCATGATTGATGAGATGGCACAGGTTTACTTGGTTTCGCCAAGTTTCATTTTCGGTGAGGAGATCGATTGTATTTTCCTCGTCGAATAATTGGTTAATATCGTCATTATCTGAGGAGTATGGGGTTCCCTCAGTTGTGGTTTCTCCTTCACTAATTTCTTCTTCCCATTCACTCACTTGATGTATCCTTTCTGGAGGAAGTCTTTCCATCAGTGTTCTACGGAAGATCAAGTGAAGTACCAACCTACTCTCATTCTTCCCGCATATGTTTGTAATGGTTGCAGTCGAGCAGGCCGTTTTTCTAATGTCTCTAGCGCCTCGTGCGCATTTTGGCCGATCAGTATCTGTACCCCTGGGTAGTCGGTGTTGAATCTAGGGATATCATGCTGCTGGGTAAAATGGTCTTCATCCCAGTTGTAAGGTTCCACTTGGCTGGTAGCAAAGTTCTTTATCGCCACCATTTTTACTGACCTTATGCTATGTTCTCCTATTTCATCCTGGGGAGTGGACAACGCGCCTACATAGTAATCTGTAGCTACTGTGGATTTCCAAACCTGCATAATTCCTGAAAGGTTCAACTTAGTTTGGAACTTGGGTTATCCAGCAAAGATGTCTTCGGCTAGTTCTTTGTCGATGAATGTACCTGTGCTGCCGGAGTCAAGGAGGGCGTTTACTATAAAACTCTTACCTAGCCCGTGGACTCTCAGCTGCACTACTGGGAATTCCCGAATTCCGACGTTGGAAGTTGGCGCTTTCCAAGATGGTTGTCGGTCCGGAATAGTCGGTTGCGCTTCGTTAGCGGTTTCAGTCTCATACGTAAGCGCTCGATACACTGCGGTGTTTATCATATAACAGGATTCGTTTTCGTCGGAGAATTCGTCCGTGTAGAATCCTTCCATCTCTGAGCTGTGGTCAGGTCGTTCACATCACTGAATTGGACATGTAGTTCGGACTCACTTACCTGACTCGTGCAGGTTCTTTCAAATTCTGTGTGCAGCAAGATATGATGTTTCGCGCCGCACTTAGCACACCTCGCGTCGGAGTAACAGGTCCGCCATTGGTGTCCTTGTCTGAGACAATTATAACACAACCGCTTATCCCACATGACATCATGTCTATCCTTTAGGGATTTCTTCAAGAATTCATCACATCCACTCAAACGATGGGGCCCGTCGCACAATGCACATTTGGGTTTGATGTTACTTACTTTACCCTGGGTTGTGTTGTGCACACGTGTTCTTTCCTCGGGCTTTCTTCCAGGAATTCTCTTAGGAGACGTAGGAGGAGTTGTTGTTACCTGTTCTCTCCTGTCACTGGTTCGAGGCTTAAATTTACTTATGTCCTTACGTGTTTTGTTGACATAATAAGATCTTTCGGTGTCTTTCCCGCTGTTCTCCTCGTGGGAGGTCTGGCTTT
>JAUCBJ010001631.1:0-48030 GCA_032718475.1 Nemertoderma westbladi
TATCAAATATACCAATTTATGAAGAACCAAAAGACGACAGTGTTGATGATGAATTATCAAATAGTAAATAAAAATATAAGTTGTAAGCAGATTATTTATGGACTTAATTTGAAAGAATTAAAAAAGCAATTGAATGGTAAAATTGTACTCAAACCTAATCAGTTTATATATAAGGTATTTGGTGCAACCATATTAATGTTTACAAATGGACGAATAACAATTCTCGGTAGAAAATATAATTTTAATAAGGTGAAAAAACATATATTAGAAAAAACAAACATTAATTTTATTTTTAAATCAATCAATTTGTGTACTTATATTTTTAGTATCGATACTGTAATTTATAGGTTACTTATAAATAATATCGGGTTTTATGTTATATTTGATAATGTTAAACTAGAAATTTCATACGACCCTGAAATATTCAATAACTGTAAAGTCAGAATAAATAATATTGTTGTTGTTTGCTGTTTCTACACTGGTAAATGTACATTAATGTGTTCCCCGTTTAAATTTCATATATATTATCCTATTTTCAACAAGCTGGTTAATAATTTATTATTGTTTGGTGTGGGGGTTTTTGATGTAAAATATAATTAGTACCGGTACGAGTGAAATTTATTGTTGTTGTTGCTGTTTGGTGGTGGAGATTTTTACTGTAAAATATATATATTACATTGAAGGGAGAAGAAATTTATGAATATTTTTTTAAAATCAACAACTAGTTTGAGGGGGAAATTAACTTCAGTAGAGCGATTGTTTCTTGTAACACTCAAGTAGGCATAGTATACTCAGCAGCCTCGGCTAGCTAGCTAGCTAACTTGGCATTGTTGCTCACGAGTGAGCCACAATAGCGCATCTGTTACTTATGAGTGTGCGAGTGTACAGCAGGCAACGCTAAGCTCGGTGAGAAAAGATTAAGGATATGTGCTGGTATTCATAGTCAAAGACGATGCCATCCTATCTGTTACTACTCTGTATACCGGTACATATCATTAAAACATCCGCTATGCATCTCCCTACATTCAGAATAGAACAATGAACAGAGCATATATCGCTAATCCTCATGGGAAAGGTTTATGTTCTGCATTTTGTTAACTATGTGAATTTTGTAATGTACACATCTGCGACCCTCTACAAAAATATATATAAACTCAATTTTTCTAACAGTGAACTATAATTTTGTTAACCAAAATAAAAAAAAAAACAAATACCGGTATACTGTATCCACCCTGTCTGTTACCCTTAGTTGACTATATATATAAACTAACCTGAGACAGCAAGAAGATGACTTTCGCCTATATCAACAACCGGTCGTTGAAAAGCAGCATAAAGTTCGATTTTGAGAGTGAGGATACTTTTGTGTCATCCTCAAACGTATCCGATTTGGAAATCAGATACATTAATAAAAAATTTGAAATCGGATTTACCAATATCATCAATCACGAACACGGTGTTACAAAGTTAGAAACAACAAAAAACTTTACTTTGAACATAAGAATAAATCCAGGAACGGAAGAAGAAGAAGAAGTTAGTACCGGTAATCAAAACGAATTAATACCACTACAAGAGAATTGGGAAACAGAGACCGCTACAACTATAACAGAACCGATGGAGACTATTTGGAAAGAAATTAAACTAGCAACGCCTACCTGTAATAGGCCTACAGGTAATCATCAACATTTTTCATAGATGGATACTGCTATCTAACTAGTAGGCCTACACCTGTACACCCGTACACTCATACTCATTTCTGCATTTATAAAGCTGTAAAGTAGACCTAAATGTTACCGGTCTGTGTATGTCTATATTATATGTAATTTAACTTAAAAAGCGGACGCATAAATAAATAAAATAAACTAACTAACTATGTTTTATATAGGATCGTTAACATAGAGTGAATGTTAGTAACCAGAGAATGTGGTGGATTTTATATAGTTATACCTCAAACCACACCTATTGTATCAGCTAGAGTAACAGAGTGCGAGGGGATTTTATAGGTCCAATAGCGCTACCGGTACCTAACTACACCTATTGTGTCTGTGAGGTAGTCAGCTTTCAGTTGAGGAGTAGTCATTAGGCCTATATGCCTAACCGAATGAAGGTGTACCTTACCTATCCGTAAACCATATTGGGTCAACATGTGAAAAAGGGCCCCGCATAAAGTTAACTATAGCTGTATAGGCTTACCTATGCAACAGTAGCACGCAGTAATGTAGATTAGACCAATTAAAGTTGTAAACAGAAAATTGGAAGCATTCAAGTGTAATAGCCTAATCCTTAAATCAAAGAAACCAGCATGCTCTTGCGCTATCCAAGTATACAGGTACAAGAGTGCTACGGTGCCTGTACCAGTAGGCCTATTGTTAGGTGTGCCTCCTCTAATGCTGTATTCACGAACCCGCATGTCGACTTAATTTAATTTTATTATTAGTAAGTACGGTACCGGTAACGCTAAAGCTCTGTGGTTGCTGTCGGGGGCCATTCTGTCGTTCTACAGTTTAGCGTTGTTGGCATATGTAGTAAAATCAGCTAGCTACTGGTAGTTAAACTCTGATACAACCGCCGGCTACCGGTAGGTGCAGGGTGTGTGTGTGTGTGTGTGTGTGTGTGTGTGTGTGTGTGTGTGTGTGTGTGTGTGTGTGTGTGTGTGTGTGTGTGTGTGTGTGTGTGTGTGTGTGTGTGTGTGTGTGTGTGTGTGTGTGTGTGTGTGTGTGTGTGTGTGTGTGTGTGTGTGTGTGTGTGTGTGTGTGTGTGTGTGTGTGTGTGTGTGTGTGTGTGTGTGTGTGTGTGTGTGTGTGTGTGTGTGTGTGTGTGTGTGTGTGTGTGTGTGTGTGTGTGTGTGTGTGTGTGTGTGTGTGTGTGTGTGTGTGTGTGTGTGTGTGTGTGTGTGTGTGTGTGTGTGTGTGTGTGTGTGTGTGTGTGTGTGTGTGTGTGTGTGTGTGTAAACTTAAGCCCTACACCTTTAGTCAAACTGAGATATAAAAAAAAAATAGATTTTAATGTTTTTATTATTTTTATTGACATTAAAACAATTATATTATCCCATCACATTACATTACATGCTTAGAGTAAACCTACAGTACATCTTCCACCACAGTTATTTCTCTCTGTTTATCATCATCATCAGTCGCAGTTAAACGCTTTCTCATGAAAAAGTGTAGAGCCTCATACCCCCCAACGCATTTTGCTGAGCAGTATCGCAGACAGTTATCCCTTATGTTTAAGTGGAACGCGCATTTACTTTCTACTGTAGTCAATCGGTCGTGAAATCGACAAGGCGTTAAATAATCGTGATATTGCTTATATATTCCCAATTTCTCCACCGAATTTGGCTCGAGAACATCGAGTTGGGAAACTAATATTGCCCGCTTCAGCAACCCAAATACATGAATATTTTTTTTATATTTTAAATGTCTCTTCATATATTTTTTAAAGTCATCTTGAGAAATGTCCCCGTAGTCCCAGGGCAAGTGAGAAGTCATATCCCGTAAATTGTTTACGTGAGCTGCATCTTAAGCTGATAACTTAATATTAGACGGGCCTTTAATTAAAAACGTCTTTACATTAGTTTTGGTGTAATTAGAATCGTATATTGCAAATTCTTTAAATACTACCGGATACTCCTTATTGTCTATCTTATAATATTGAAAATCAACAAAAATAATATTATCCATTTTATCTGATAAACAAAAGCAAGCTAAATGATTAATTACAACGCATGTTGGTTTATTTTATAATAATTAACAAGCCATTTATATAATATTATTTCATTTATTTCCACATTATTTGTAAACGCTCTCATTGGATAGATTGTGTGAATACGATTTACCAAATAATACAGACAGTACAGACCGCATGTGGTCCTCCTTGGGTCTTGAAATTGTTTGCGAGTAGTACGCCACCTTGCGGAATTTTTCTCAAGCCATTTTTCGATGCATCTGTTTGGATATTTTGGTCCAAACGAGTCAAATACTTCGGCCTCATTATCTCGTATATATATCGCGATCCAATGAATCCCAGGCAGATGCTCTTTATCGGTATTTACTATCAAGCCATAATCCTGCCGCTTATTATTATCTAATTTAGGTAATTTATTAGCTGGAAACGCGCCCAAATAGTGACCACCCACTGGAAACATATCAAGGTCCTCTGTAGATAACATACTTAATCGATATGTATTTCTTTCCTGCTATTTAAACTTAATGATTGATCATAAATATTAAAAACGATTACATTTATGGTTTCAACCAACGGTTCGGCAAATCTTAATTTTAATTGGCCGTTAGTATATATTGACGGTTGCGGATCTCTAACATAGCCGTCGGCGGTTAGGTCCCAGGATAGGATGGGGCAATTACATAAGTAGGTTTCATGGTCTATATTATTACCTCCATAACCGTTAATATATGTATTAATGTTCTTCATTAATTGAGTATACTCAAAAATATATGTTCCATCTGTAAAATTAGGCTCGTATATTACACCCCCTACTGGAAGACCGTCTACAATCAGTTCCGCGCGTCTAAGGTTAAAATGTTCAAATTTCAAGGGATTGCTAATTAATTCTCCCGAATAAGCGTTACTTGTTATGAAGCCAATAATAACTAATTTGGGTTTTTTACCATCAAATATGTTTGTTTGGGTGTAATTTGTGGTTTGAGCGGGAATAGTAAATGTTGTCACCTCCTTTTTTTGGAATTGATATTCAATATCGTAACTCTCTAAACCTTTTAGGTGACTGCTTTCTATTACTGGATTAACCTCCATTCTAGGGATTAGAATCTTTATTTCATCTAATTCTAACCGAAGATTTGTCACAGCGTTTGCGTTTGGAGTGATTTTAAAAATAAACGAATTTGATACTTTTCTAAAATGCATTCTTAAATCATACCCGGGTTGTATTATTTTAGTTTCAGTATCAAAATCAATCGTCAATCCACTTACAAATTGCATTTCTTTACTAAAGGCATCGGCAATAGGATGCGCGCCGGGATCAATTTCATTTCCATGCTCAGATAAAGGTTGATGAAAGCCACCCGCACCCAGTAGCCCATTTTTATCCTCGTAAGTTGTAAATAATAAATTGGATAAGTACGACTTGTAGAAATAATGGTTATTGCTATTATCAACCTGCTTCTCATTAAGGTCTATTTTAATATCACTCCACATAGTTTCAGCGGGGTAATTCAGCATATAAATATAGGCGTTTTCAAGTCGTCTATCCCAGCGTACAGTACATTTTGTAATTAATAACGCGTCTTGCAGTTTCGTATAGAATTCATTGGATCTCGGTACAAGGAACGTGACCTCCCTAGATTCACTTCTGAGATTAGATACGGGGTAAATTGTTTCATAATGCTTTGCTTTAAATTCAGTCTGTATTGGCTGTGTAGAAAATAAATCTAATTCCTTAATAATTGACATTATTAAAAAATACTTTTTTCGCAGTGTTTCAGTTTGCCCTTTATTTTTTTATTTTTATTACTACGTCGATGATGTATGTTCATAGACATTGGTCTAGCGGGTCGCTTTAAATCTCTATAAACTTTTTCTACAACTGACCTTGTTGACGGTTTCATTTTATTTAATGCTTTATTAATAACCGTATTAGCCTGCTGATGTAAGACCCGCTTACCTTTTGGTATTACGTGTTGTCTCATAAATTTTGTGGTAAATGGTAAAGCTTTCTGTAAAACTTTTTTAGCTAATGGCTTACCAAATTTTTTCAATGTCGATAAAGCGTCTGTAAATATACCTTCTCCGTGTTGATTTGCCCGCATACCTCTACGATAACGCTGAAAACGACGTTGTTTTAAGTTTGGACCAAATGTGCCAATTTGTTGACCGTAAGGGTCAATATATGAACCACCTCGAAAAACAGGAACTTGCGTCGAACCTCTGGTACTTCTACCACCTTTAAAAACAGCAAGATTAGAGTCTGAACCACCATATTGAGGTTTACTGTATCTTTGAAATAAATCAGAATCCATTTTAATTTATACGTTTAAAGTGTAATGTAATAGATGTTGTCCCGTATTCAAAATTCAAATCTTTTCCTTCTTTGTCTGTTATTTCAATATGAATGTATGTTATCTTATATGATTTTTTTACAGGGATATAATGAATTGTATCCTTGACAAATTCTTTATTTATTACGCTACCATATTTCACATCATCAGGTATCGCAACACGACGAAGTAAAGCTAAACCAAAATCGTTAATATATTGATTTTCAATTATATTAGTAGTCACGTACATGTTCGACTTAGGTTCTGGAATAGAATTGGGTGGTTGAGGGCATAAAAATACCATCTGGTAAGCTTTTTCTCCATTTCCGATAACCTTTATTAAATAACCCTTTATATTATTTTTCGTCTTCAAAATAATTTTAAAATTTGGATTTAAATTCGCGCCGAGATTATTTTCAGTAATTCCAAAATAATAGGCTAATTGTTGACCTATAAATAACTCTCGCACAGTTTTCCCTAAAATAAATTGCAACCTATTATGCTGAGTATTTTCAACTATTTGTAATTTATCTTTCAACGCCCCCGTGTTAAAATAATCTATAATGTCATTGATACTGTAGAACAAACCGGATGGAAGTGTATCCTCAAAATTTTTTTTTCCTTTTTTTAATAAAATAACATTCTCTACATTGTTATACATGGACGGCAACGTAGCTAAGTAAAATATACTTTTTATACCTACCACCCAGTTTTCGTTTGGGTTTATAGGTAAGGCGACATGGAAATTTATCTGATAATTACTAGCGCTATTGCGGGGAAAATCAATTGGACAGGAATTACTTGGTAGTCTTACGTAGAATTCATCCATCACTGCCACCCCGTATTAACTTAAGTGTTATAACAGTGCGACCTCCGCTGAAGTTAATTAATTCGCCTTGACCGTCACGTAAAGTAATTAAGATTGTTTTTAGTTTTTTATTCAACAACGGGTAATAGCAAATGCTCTCGTATTCGTGATTAATATATTTTCGATTTAATTGCGTTAAAGGGCAGGTTCTTAAGAGCGGAGCTAAAGCGTCGCCAACAAATGAGCTCTTAATAATATCTGTGTATATAAAGATAGTGTCTTTATTATGTGTTATATTCGTGGGAGCTGGAAAATCTAAAATGCCAATTTCCGAAATTTTTGGCCCGCTATAATTTAAAATTAATATTGGCTGTTCTATATTGCTTAATTCATCTACTGTAGTGGTACTGTATATATCCCAATTCGGAATATCCGGATGATTCCGATCCAATAACGGTTTTAAGCCTAGAATTTGTATTAAATCGCCGCGTAGACTTAATTGTATTTTTTTCAACTTTTTAGGAAATTTAAATTTAATTCTAGAATTATTTGTATTAAAAATGAATTCGAAATCTCTATATTTCGCTTCAGAATTAAACAGTTTATTTATATCATCAATAATGACTTGAATAGAGTTATGCATACCAGGAAATAAACTATATAATTTGGCATCTTTTGCATCTACCCCGATTGACAGTGAGATTTGAGTTTGCAGCGTAATATTACTGTATGTTGCTTGATATTGAAGCTCGGCAAGCCCAATTTTAGCGTTTGGACCAATATATAATTCTTCGGCTAAATCAACAGTAAACTCGCTAGGATTATTATTGGGGTAAGTGTTTAATGAGCTATCTGAAAGTAGAGTGATATATGTATCTGTGGCCATTATTATTATTATTTAAGCTCGCTCTCTCTCTCTACTTGACTCCATTGTACATACAGTACAGTACAGTATAATGTTAAATTATAGACATCTGTGACCACGTTCATTGTCGTTCATTGTCGCATCTTCTACAGTATATGCGCGGGATCAATATTTTACTGGCTTTATTGGCTTTATTTAAAACGGATGAACTATAGATATAGTAATATCATTCGAGTTAATATTGATTAATTACGGTCATATGCGACCAAAATGAATTAATATACAGTATAAACCTAAGCTTATTGAATATGCTGTACCCACGACTGTTTCTTGGATCCGATGAATCGGACTAAATATTCTTTCTTCCCATTGCGTACACGTTCTTTAAGTTTGCCAATATTTTTTTTGTCAATTGCTAGATAAATATTACTATTCGGGTGGACCTTTTGGAGTTCGTGAGAATAAAATGAGCCCTTTATTATAGCTCCAGCGCTGTCCTTAATATCGAACATTACAGCGGGTACTCTATCCAACCTGACACGATGAATAATAAATAATTCACGTGTCCATTGTTCTCGATAGCCTTTAGCAAAAGCAGTACGAGCGATAGATAATCGTACTGTATCTCCAACTTTAAATTTTATTTTCTTATGATTAATCTGTCTATATTTCCCATATAATCTATTCATTAATTCAGTTTCATTAAATTTATTAACTTCAATAGGCGTCATTTTTATTGTCCTATGATATGACCTATTATAAGCCGAGATAAGCTTAGGTAAAATTTTAATCCAAACATTATTTCCTCGTTGTGTAAAAATTTTGAACATCTTTGTTTTTAATGTTCTATTGAATCTCTCGACAATAGCCGCCTTATTCACAGAGTACATTACGTAATACTGTATACCTAACGTATCTAAATATTTCCTTACAGATTTATTTAGAAACTCAGAACCTTGATCCGTGGCGATTCTGTTTGGTTTTCCTTTCTGGAATATTTTTTGCAATATACTAATAATTTCAACACCCTTTTTTGTTTTCATACCATAGCCAAAAGCAAGCCTGCTAAAGGCATCAATACATGTTAATATATAGTTATAATTATTATTTTGCGACTTATATTGCTGCATATCCACCAGATCTATCATATATATATCTTTTATGCCTCCCGTAAATATTTTAGATGTTGGATAATGGTGTCTACGTGGAGCGTGAAGGGTGTATGTCTTTTGCCCGCTCATCCATTTCTGGGCTTGTGCTGGTTTGATGTTTGCAGCTTTTGCTAATTTTGCAACACTTGCAAATCCCGCAGGGGATGAAGGATCTAAATAAATTCTTAACAGTTTTTTGTCTAAGCTTCGGCTTAAAATCGGTTTCATCTTGCGAGGCATCTTTTCGACAACCGCAAGTAATATGTATATTCAAATCTCTTATAAAGGGCATCACCGTAAGAACAACTGAAATTTTTTAATTATTTTCTTTGAAGTTGATGTTTTAAAGGGTTTTCTTTTTGTAGTATTTACTCTAGGTATATCTTGAGGTTTTAAATCAGTAGCTAACGGTTTACTCGATACTAAATATAATTTTCTAAATGTTACTCCTGTTTTAACCATTATTACCGTCCACGGTTAATTTTTTTGGCAATAGCCGCTCCAGCGGCGGCGGCTCCGGCACTCGCGGCGAGTTTCGCACCAATGCCGAGTAAGGGTATTAGAAACGGTAGTATACCTCCAGATTGATTGCTTAACTTTTTTCTGTAACTTGATATATTTTTTGTTTTACGGTTGAGTGATTTCAATACCTTCTTATAGCGGCGAATATTTCTAAATGAATGAGGGGTTAATTGTACATTACCTTTTAGAACATTTAATGCAGTATTTACAATGAGCCGTATTAATTCGTTACTCGCGGTATGGTTAATAAAATAAGTTCTTTGTTGAGGGGTAGCGCTGCGTAGAAATTCCAGTTCGTTACGATATTTCTGCACAAGTCTATTCATTGTTGCAACATTATTGAAAATTGTTACAAAATATTAATTATTTATCATTATTATTATTATTATTATTTTCGCTACGTTTATAGTCAGTGTAATTTTTAATGTAACAATTATGATTACGAAATATATCAGATCTAAATCTTAAATGTTCGGGTGTTTCCTGTCGTAAATCAATTAAGAAATGTGAAAATGGTTGAATTGTCGCATCTTGATAGGAATCAACTAAAAATTTGGTCTGCCCTGGTAACATCTGCTTCGCGAAATTTAAAACCGATAAACTGTCTCTCGGATTTTTCATTAATACTAAAGTATGGCTATTAATTGATCTTGTGCGGTTATGCTTCCCACCGTAAAACATGTTTTGCGTTATAAAACAAATAAATATATTGGAATGATGAGCTACCTTAGTAAACAATACAGTTAATGCTGTACTGGACTCAGTTTCTGTTAACAAATCATCTATAATTAATAAATCTCGACTATTCACTAAACTATCTATATTTTCGGGCAAACCTTTGTAAAGGTGAGTAATACCGGGAATAGTCGGGGGATTGCTCCCGTAACAATACAATACTCGCAAGGGGGCTTCGTTGAAACAACCATTCTTGTGTTTAATTAAATTGCTTACAAAGGTTGACTTTCCAGAACCAGATGGCCCAGAAATTATCATACTCGTTCCCATTTGAAAGTTTAAATTATATGGACCTGAATTAAAGTCAGCCATTTATTATTATTATTAAGATATATCAACAATACAATATAATATAATATCAATATCAATATCAATAAACCATCACCATTACTATGTATATAACAATAATTGTTGCAACTACAATATTAGAGTACTGTATATTTAATTAACATACGACGCCGCTACAGTATGTGACGCTCGCTGCAACAAAAGGTGCTATTTCCAATTATAGTATAGACTGATGTAATTTCAAGCATGGTGAGCATCTTTATACGCGAAATAATGATAGGTAACATCGGCGGTTTGGAAATCACTTCCCGAAAATTTCGCGCTAATAATTTTTTTATGTTCGCTGCTAAAAAAATAAGGAATATAGTAGCAACAGCGTCGTACTACATTTCTATAAAAAATATTCTCCAATATTGTAAATAAATCTCCCGGATCATTACTTTCCGCAGAAATATAAGTTATATTGCGAAGCTCTTTCCAATAATAGGGTTGATAACTTGCCAACTTTATATTAAACTTAGATATGGGTGCGCGACAAATAGGACAAATTTTAGAACAATAATTATTCATTTCGGAATATTGTACAATACATTGTACGCAAGTTGCATGTTTATTTTCACACTTATAATAATCTCGATGTTGTTGCAATAACTTAGAATAGCAAACTGGACATTTTTCATTTAAAATATCCATTTTCCAAATTTTAAAGTAAATTGAAAATAATTACCGCAATACACAACAACAACAAACAAAACTGTTATACTGTATATACAAATACTGCTACAATTTTCGATTATTTAAAAACATCAAAATTTTATATATAATCATAAAATATTTATAATATAGAGGGAAAAGTCAAGAATCAATGATATTATCAACATATTCAACATTATCCGTTGATTCTTCAGGTTCGACAAAGGATTCTTTTGAAATCATTACAATAAAGAAAGACATAATTTCGTAGGGGCTATGCCGATTTAGCCGTATTTCAAACTTTTCACCAGCTTCGTTGTATTGTGTAATAACAATAAACCCCTCTATCATGGATAATAGTAAAATGTTGCTTAATTTTCCTCCCTCATGCTCAACTTTCAGGTTGTAATCTAAAAGATGAACACTATTATCAGAAGCATCAATATCAATTGAGCTTAAAACTTTCCTGGCTTTTTCAGAAAACTCAATTTTATATTTATCATCTCCCTGACGGTAAATTGTATAATCAATAACAATATAGGCTTGACCATCTTCTGCAAAAAATGAATGCCTTACCATTGGCATAACCATATCGGAATCAGAAGACATTATTTAATTTATTTTATTGTAAATCAAACAAACAAAGTAAAAACTTTTAAACTAAAACCATTACAAATGATTAATTGTGATTAAAGCAAGAGATTATATATATAAGATATTTTCAAAAATAATACAGGTCTTAAACTGAGAAATAGCCTAAATTCGGTTTATTGATTGGTTGATTAGCTGGTGGGGAACTACTGTATAAACAAAAAAATTATTGCGTAATAATAATCACTAATGCTCGTATACGCGTAGCTGGAACGTGACGGAATCTCATGTATCATACTGGTTGGTTTGTTGATTTGGCGACAGCGGTCGTGGAGTTGGCAATCAATATAATATAATATATGCATGATGCGTGTAGTGTAGATGGCCACGTCGTTACCATATACAGTATACAGTGGTGGTGGTTGGTTGGTTGCCTGGATAGGAAATAACTATGGAAATATTCGTATACGTGTAGCTGGAACGTGGCGGAATTTCACGTATCATAGCATTGGACTGGTAGGAGGCTGCTTGGTTGGTTGGATTGGTTTGGCGACAGCCGTCGAGGAGTAGCCGTGCGTGGCTAGCGGTGGTGAGTTGGCAATCGATATATAATATAATAGCGTAGTGGGGGCTAGCCATGCATCATGAAGTTAGGTTACGCGAAGATGAATATGCGATGGTTGGTTGATGCAACAACACGAATCAATACTCACGGTTGGTAACAGCTATCGAGTAAGGCAGGCATCGTGAGGTTAGGCTACGCGTAGGCGATAGGCAACGATTGGTTGAAGGCATCGACACGAATCAATATTGATGGTGACAGATGGTCATTAAACATCGCGATTTAGCACGTTTTTAATAGCCCTCCGAGATGCAGCCCGTAGCCCAGGCTAGGGAGGAGTACGCGGGGGAGCACTCTTCTTCTACTACTAACTATAAGAACAAAATTTAGATTCAAGCAAACGGAACTCTAAGTACAAAATATAGCCATGGGTGGTACTCTATAGTAAGAACAAAGTCTAGCTACAGGGTTACATCTACGTTAAAGTAAAGTTCACTTACAGTACGTCATGACGAATAATTAAAGACATGTTTTTCTACAGTACGTGGCAACATTTTGAGCAACTCTATCAGCAACTTAGTGAGCATGTCCGGTTGCCGATCAAGTTGCTCTATGTAAACGCGAAGTTTGTTGCTGTAAAAGATGCCTCATATAACGGAGACTAAAAGTTAATGTTTCTCAAATTAAGTTGCTAGTTGCTGACCAAATTGTCCAAAACGTCCGGCAACCTAGAGTAACTTATAGCAACTTGGACACAAACATTAAATGAGGGACATATATTTATCAGCGCCACAAACATTAATGTGGGACAAACATTAATCAGGGGGACAAACATTAATGTGGGACATAAACATTTATGTAGGACACAAACATTAATGTGGGACATAAACATTGACATTAATGAGGGACACAAACATTAATGAGGGACACAAACATTAATGAGATATACAAACATTAATGAGGGACACAAACAATAAACGAGGGACAGATATCAATCAAGGACACAAACATTAATGAGGGACACAAACATTAATGAGGTACACAAACATTAATCAGGGACACAAACATTAATTGAGGTACACTAACATTAATGAGGTACACAAACATTATTGAAGGACACAAACATTAATGAGGTACACAAACATTAATGAGGGACATAAACGATGTCGTTACTAAAAAGGGAAGGAGTAGGAGTAAAAAAATGATGTACATAAGGGAGAGACAGGAATGTGGGGGGGGGGGGGGGGGGGGGTGGGGGTAACATGAATGGTGGTGGTAGGAGGTAAATTGAAAATATGGGGGTATAACAGCCGGAGGGGGGGGGGGGGGGGGGGGGGTAGCAGCAAAACAGGAAGCTGAACAAGGTAACCGAACGTCGCTTTCAAAAAATTTCCATCTAATTAGGAAGATGGAATGTATACAAAACGGCGTACTTTGATCGAAGCTCACGTTCCCATTGTAGTATTTTTTCAGTTAATCACTTAATATCTGATCGTCTGATGGCAAGCATCACCATCGCTCATATTAATATCAATTGGCAACCATGGACCCCTATTAATGTTTTGTGCCCCTTAATGTGTGTCCCTCATTAATGTTTGTGTCCCTCAATAATGTTTGTGTCCCTCATTAATATTTGTGTCCTGGCCGCAATACAAACCAGTATATAAATGATAAATTACGGGGTTTTGCCAGGCTATTGTTTCTGATTTACGGGGTTTTACAGGTTGTTATTTCTGATTTAAGGGGTTTTGCCAGGTGGACTGAATTTCATATACTTGAATTTACGGTGTTTTGCAAGCCAATTATTGACTTGTGGGGTTCTGCCTCGAAGTGGGCATAAGTTACGGGGAACTGTCTTTGGCTTATAACTCAAAAATGGCTGGTAGAAAAGCTTCGGGGTTCTGCCAGACGAAAAAGCCGATATCGAATTACCCAAAAAGTCAAAAACATGAAAATCGAAAAAAATCGACTTAGGGGGTTCTCTGCCTTGAAGGTGACGAAAAGTACTGCGACTTAAACGGCCTTACAGTCAATTTGGCAAAAACAAAAGTTATTAAATTTCGCCGGGGTGGGAGACTATCAGCTAATGACATACTTATATATAAAGGTCAGCAATTGGAATTTGTGAACAAGTTCAATTACCTTGGCGTCGTACTGACTACGAAAAATTCGCGAGCTGGTCATTACACTCATTTACACAAGCGGGGCATTGCCTCCTGTATCCGGTTAGCATCAACAGTCAATATGAGTTCCGTTTCCATAGCAACCGCTCACAAACTCTGGGTCCTTGTGGTCTTTCCGGCCACCACATACGGTTGCTCGACTTTCCACGATTTCTCCAGAGCGCAGCTTTTGCAGCTCCCCCACGTGATCAAAGTCCGCGGATTCTACTATAAACTTTGGTGCGGTCTAAGTAAATTCGCGTCAACAACCAATATACTTGAGGCGGTTGACAATGGAGACAACTCCAGTATCAACCTCAAATATTTATCGGGCCAGCGGCGGAGGGTGGGAGCGCAGTTCCTTTCCAACGGCTTCCATCACAAACTCTGCAGCTCAACAAGATGCTGGCGGCCCACCCCTGCATGTATTTGCCGCCTATGCAGCGGTCAGGCGTCCACTGCCGCCCATGCGATGGGCTGCAATGGGCTGACCAACGTGGCTCGCCCCACAACTCTCAGCCTCGCATTCCACCTTCAGCAAATATAAATATTACAATACCCGATTTTATTTAAATAGTAACCCCCTAATATGTGGCTGTGTAATTAATATTTATATCTATTTTATTTATTTTTACTATAATGTGCTTCCTATTACTGTATTAATTTTTATAAACTACTTGTTTTACTTATCCGTTGGATAAATTAAATGATTTATATCAAATTTACACTTTCGCACTTTCAAATTTACACTTTCTCACTTTCAAATTACACTTTCTCACTCTCAAATTTACACTTTCTCACTCTCAAATTTACACTTTCTCACTTACAAATTTACACTTTCGCACTTTCAAATTTACACTTTCTCACTTTCAAATTTACACTTTCTCACTTTAAAATTTACACATTCTAATTTACACTTTCGCACTTTCAAATTTACACTTTCGCACTTTCAAATTTACACTTTCGCACTTTCAAATTTACACTTTCGCACTTTCAAATTTACACTTTCAAATTTACACTTTCTCACTTTAAAATTTACACATTCAAATTTACACTTTCGCACTTTCAAATTTACACTTTCGCACTTTCAAATTTACACTTTCGCACTTTCAAATTTACACTTTCGCACTTTCAAATTTACACTTTAGCACTTTCAAATTTACATTTCGCACTTTTAGATTTACACTTTCACAATGAAAAGATCATTTTCACACTGAAAAGATCATTTTCACACTGAAAATATCATTTTCACACTAAAAAGAACACTTTACATTTAAAACGTTGCTTGGCCGTTCTGGGCCACCGTAAGCTGGGATGGGATGTGATGACATATTATTGGTAGATGTGTGTCTGGAGGTCCGTTGAAAAATGGCGGAATTGAGGACCTTAGGTTTATTAGTAAATCTAGAATAGCTGGGAGGGTGGGATGGGATGTGATGACATATTATTGGTAGATGTGTGTCTGGAGATTCGTTGAAACATAGCGGAATTGAGGACCTTAGGTTTATTAGTTAAACTAGAATAACTGAGATGTGATGCCATATTATTGGTGGATGTGTGTCTGGAGGTCCGTTGAAACATAGCAGAATTGAGAACCTTAGGTTTATTAGTAAATCTAGAATAGCTGGGATGTGATGACATTATTGGAAGATGTGTGTTTGGAGATCCGTTGAAACATAGCGGAATTGAGGACCTTAGGTTTATTAGTAAATCTAGAATAGCTGGGATGGGATGTGATGACATATTATTGGTAGATGTGTGTCTGGAGGTCCGTTGAAACATAGCAGAATTGAGGACCTTAGGTTTATTAGTAAATCTAGAATAGCTGGGATGTGATGACATATTATTGGTAGATGTGTGTCTGGCGGTCCGTTGAAACATGGCGGAATTGAGGACCTTAGGTTTATTAGTAAATCTAGAATAGCTGGGATGGGATGTGATGACATATTATTGGTAGATGTGTGTCTGGAGATTCGTTGAAACATAGCGGAATTGAGGACCTTAGGTTTATTAGTAAATCTATAATAGCTGGGATTGGATTTGATGACATATTATTGGTAGATGTGTGTCTGGAGGTCCGTTGAAAAATGGCGGAATTGAGGACCTTAGGTTTATTAGTAAATCTAGAATAGCTGGGAGGGTGGGATGGGATGTGATGACATATTATTGGTAGATGTGTGTCTGGAGATTCGTTGAAACATAGCGGAATTGAGGACCTTAGGTTTATTAGTTAAACTAGAATAACTGAGATGTGATGCCATATTATTGGTGGATGTGTGTCTGGAGGTCCGTTGAAACATAGCAGAATTGAGAACCTTAGGTTTATTAGTAAATCTAGAATAGCTGGGATGGGATGTGATGACATATTATTGGTAGATGTGTGTCTGGAGGTCCGTTGAAACATAGCAGAATTGAGGACCTTAGGTTTATTAGTAAATCTAGAATAGCTGGGTTGTGATGACATATTATTGGTAGATGTGTGTCTGGAGATTCGTTGAAACATAGCGGAATTGAGGACCTTAGGTTTATTAGTTAAACTAGAATAACTGAGATGTGATGCCATATTATTGGTGGATGTGTGTCTGGAGGTCCGTTGAAACATAGCAGAATTGAGAACCTTAGGTTTATTAGTAAATCTAGAATAGCTGGGATGTGATGACATTATTGGAAGATATGTGTTTGGAGATCCGTTGAAACATAGCGGAATTGAGGACCTTAGGTTTATTAGTAAATCTAGAATAGCTGGGATGGGATGTGATGACATATTATTGGTAGATGTGTGTCTGGAGGTCCGTTGAAACATAGCAGAATTGAGGACCTTAGGTTTATTAGTAAATCTAGAATAGCTGGGTTGTGATGACATATTATTGGTAGATGTGTGTCTGGAGGACCGGTTGAAACATAGCGGAATTGAGGACCTTAGGTTTATTAGTAAATCTAGAATAGCTGGGATGTGATGACATATTGGTAGATGTGTGACTGGAGGTCCGAAGTTAGTAAATCTAGAATAGCTGGAATGTGATGACATATTATTGGAAGATGTGTGTCTGAAGGTCCGAAGTTAAATGGCGGAATTGAGGACCTTAGGTTTATTAGTAATTCTAGAATAGCTGGGATGTGATGACATATTATTGGTAGATGTGAGTCTGGAGGACCGGTTGAAACATAGCGGAATTGAGGATCTTAGGTTGATTAGTAAATCTAGAATAGCTGGGATGGGATGTGATGACATATTATTGGTAGATGACGTGTGTCTGGAGGTCCGTTGAAACATGGCGGAATTGAGGACCTTAGGTTTATTAGTAAATCTAGAATAGCTGGGATGGGATGTGATGACATACTATTGGTAGATGTGTGTCTAGAGATCCGTTGAAACATAGCGGAATTGAGGACCTTAGGTTTATTAGTAAATCTAGAATAGCTGGGATGGGATGTGATGACATATTATTGGTAGATGTGTATCTGGAGGTCCGTTGAAACATAGCGGAATTGAGGACCTTAGGTTTATTAGTAAATCTACAATAGCTGGGATGTGACGACATATTGGTAGATGTGTGTCTGGAGGTCCGTTGAAACATAGCGGAATTGAGGACCTTAGGTTTATTAGTAAATCTACAATAGCTGGGATGTGACGATATATTGGTAGATGTGTGTCTGGAGGTCCGCTGAAACATAGCAGAATTGAGGACCTTAGGTTTATTAGTAAATCTAGAATAGCTGGGATGTGACGACATTATTGGAAGATGTGTTTCTGGAGGTCCGTTGAAACATAGCGGATTTTAGGACCTTAGGTTTATTAGTAAATCTAGAATAGCTGGGATGTGATGACATATTGGTAGATGTGTAACTGGAGGTCCGAAGTTAGTAAATCCAGAATAGCTGAGATGTGACGACATATTGGTAGATGTGTGACTGGAGGTCCGAAGTTAGTAAATCTAGAATAGCTGGGATGTGATGACATATTATTGGTAGATGTGTGTCTGGAGGTCCGTTTAAACATAGCGGATTTGAGGACCTTATGTTTAATAGTAAATCTAGAATAGCTGGGATGTGATGACATATTGGTAGATGTGTGACTGGAGGTCCGAAGTTAGTAAATCTAGAATAGCTGGGATACTAGCAAGACTAGTCGGTACAAAGATAGGGAGAGACGGACACGTCAGTGGAATTAAAGACAGTGAAGAGTGGGAAGTCCCAATAAAGCCTGGGTAATCAGAAACGGGGTGCGGTAACATGTGTGTGTGTGTATTGTACAAAGTACACATTATAGACAAACACACCCAATCAACTCCTAATTGATATCACTACTGTAGTTTGTAGGTAAATTCCATTCTTAATGTGAATTATTGCGACTTAATATAACAAAATGAGATATAATCAATCTACTAAAATGTACCTACTGTAGTACCTATTATACTGTATACAATGACATTAGAATTACCCTGTCCTTAATTTCCTACATGTTTATACATAAAATCAAAATCACGTCTATAATTATGTTAATGTAATTATATATAATTTAATAATATTAGCTTTATATTCAATTTAAATAAAGTACCTCTGTATTTCACGTCGGCTCCAGTGGGAATATTTCCACGAATGGACGTAAGCGAGTGAGTGAAATATGAAACAAGAGCCTGAAAGTCGTTTACATAAATCGAAAATGTCATTTTATTTTCAAGTTTCGAAGTTTTATTAATTATAAATACATACAGTATTATACAGGTTGTTACTTTATTTCACGCCGTGAGATATAACACCCCATAGCCCATCAGTGTACTTTATTTCACGACGTATTTCACGTCGATTTGAAAATATGATATTTTATTTAATAGGAAATAATAATTAACATTTAACGTATAATTAATTTATATATTGTAGCCTATATTCATTTAGAAAAGAGCAAGGGTGTTTGTTAATGTCTAAATATGATATAACAAATTAGGCCTCTATAAATTGGTCGTACTAAGCTACTAACTGCTGAGAAAGGTTACATCCGCCTGGCTAAACCAGATAAGGGGGAAACTTGACGCAATAAAAATGCATCCCTCTCCAGGGGAAATTCGACGCAAATAACATTGGTTTGGAAATAGCATTGTTTTGGTTAAAATAACGTGCCACGGTAACCTGCTCCTTTCCTTAAATTGAGAATTTAACATTGAGCGGGATATTAATTCGCCAAGATGTGATTTGCGTCCAGTCCCCCCCCCCCCCCCCCCCCCTGCCTCGGCTAAACAAGGTAGGCTGGCCTACCTCTCACTCCACATGACACTCACGGCTAGTTCGATTTGAGGCATACAGTCACACAGTCAAAGATGGCCATTTTCAAACTGTTCGAATATTTGACAACGGCGTGCTTTTGTTGCTGCTGTGCTGTGACAGTGTGACGTTTCAGTTCTCCCTGTTTCTAAAATCGTCGAGAAGACCGCGAAAGTGGCCCCATCTGCGTATTGGGCTTCCGTAGTACTGTAGTAGAGGCGGCTAGGCGCAATAGATAGCAGGATGTCGAATCCTGGGATAGGCTGCTGACCCGGACCCATGTAGCCTAATCAGCTAATTCAGTACAGCAGTAAGCAGCAATTCTGAAATTATTATATAATTTGTAATTTAAACAGTACTGGCTACAGCTGTGCAGTGTAGAGCAGTAGGGTGGTGTGGGCTAAGTGCATACTAATTTCAACAACATCAACTTCAACCTCTTACTATGGTCTTCAGTTGAAAGCACTGTGCTAGCAAAAGCATAGATAGACTAATTCATATATGGGCTTTCAGAATAACATCAATTGAGATCATAATTTCCATTCCTGATACCTGAATCAGCTCATTTCATTGAGATCTGTGATGATTGTGATAGAAGGATCTAGGAATAATTATTTGAAAGTTTCATTACAATTTATGCAGTGGTTCAAAGGTTACCTTAGAAAAATTAATAATTCCACATTTCAATAAATTGGACTGAATTGTTGGTAATATTGGCGTTCAAATAGAAATACAGTAGACAGGCTGACAGGTGCAGAATGCCAATTTGGCCTGTACTAAACTGTAAGCTAAGACTCACAGTCACAGACTTTGTGTCTCCCCCCTCAAGTATAATTAGCCAATGTTGTTTGTCATTCAGTCTGGCGACTGTCTTAGTTCCAATCTCCTTCATCTTAAAGGTGAATAAATATAAAATATTATAATATCAGGTATAATATTGTAATATTAAATCAAAATTGATTCGGGTTGTGCTTCGCTTTGCTTTCTTATTTATTTATTTATTCTTTTATTACTTGTGTATTATTTCCTTAAAAAATGTACTGCACGAAACTACATCTTTATTTTTGTTATATGTTTCCATCATGTAATTGGTGAACACCAGGCTCCCTGAACCATTAATAAACCTTAACATATACACCGACAACCTCCAGTATTACATTACGAGACAGTCCAAATCTCCACTTGCCCATAGTTTTTATACAATTGGCTAATCTTTCCGCATGTTCCACTGCTAGAGTTTTAGAGCACCCGCCACCTCCCACAGAAACTCATCTTCTCTCCCCCCCCCCCCCCCCGTAACATATGGTCTTTAATTGTTGAACGAGGGATTTTGTCACAAGTTGATGCTCGAAATGCACTCAACACTCCGGATTTCATATCGGTATTCATTTCATTACCGGACTAGCGCCTCCGGTGGCTATAATTAAAATGGTAGGGCCATAATAAAAATATACATAGCAACAGCAAGTATAACTGGTCAGACGATAGTTGTGAACCAAATGAAAGAATAGTAAATTGATAACGTGGCGGTAAGAACAGTAAAGGCACCAATGCACCGATATAAGTCAGTTGCGGTATAAAATCAACCCGAAAATAAAATATATATACATATTGATATAACATATTCGTAGGGCGTACTTAATAGTGTAGGGTGTACAATAATTGCTATGTGTAAAACGTGCAAATTTGCCATTAAAATAAAATCGGATAAAATAAGATATAACTGCATCATCTAAATGTTCTTTAGGGTAACTTGCCCGTTGAGTCTTTCTGACATAATTACGTACCATAATCTATCTCCTAACTCCTACTGCTCTGGGCCTATCACTGACCCACTACTACTGTATTTTCCACTGTTGATATACTGCAGTATTACTATAGACCTGCATACTGAAAGTAATAAGTTATGAATAAGCATTGGTGCCTGATAGGAGAGCAATTTTTATGAATGTGCACTTGCCCCAGAATTAGTGCTGCACTTGCCCCATTAAGTAAATTTTGTGGGGCAAATGCATATAAGCATATAGAACTTAATGATATTTGTTTGGGGTAAGTGCATTAATATCAATTGGAAGACATTTATATTTTGAATTTACCGCCGTTTATAGCTTACAATTCTAGCCAATAGTTCCTGAGATCTTCAAGTTTCATTATGGGAGTATTAATCTTGTACTTCTAATTTATATGAATATACTATTTCAAACATAATATTTCAGTAACATTTGGATTAACATTAATTGTTTTCTTACATAATAATTTGTGAAATAGTATTACGATGATTTTATGAGTAATTATATTACATTTTAGACTCATTTACTGGACAATTTTTTAACATGCCGCAGTTACCCATGACGCACTTCCATCCATCACGTCCACTATCACTTCCATGACCGCATTCACCCTACAACAAGAATAAGGATAAAGACAGCTATTGTAATGATAATTGAGGGAAATGATATTTCAATAATCAATATGATCGAAATCGCAATAAATAATTACAATTAGACTGTATGTGATTGTATCTGAGTGTATGTGTGCGTTTGTGGTTGTATGTAAGTGTATATGTCCATCTTTGACTGTATGTGTTTGTATCTGAGTGTATGTGTGCGTTTGTGGTTGTATGTAAGTGTATATGTCCATCTTTGACTGTATGTGATTGTATCTGAGTGTATGTGTGCGTTTGTGGTTGTATGTAAGTGTATATGTCCATCTTTGACTGTATGTGATTGTATCTGAGTGTATGTGTGCGTTTGTGGTTGTATGTAAGTGTATATGTCCATCTTTGACTGTATGTGATTGTATCTGAGTGTATGTGTGCGTTTGTGGTTGTATGTAAGTGTATATGTCCATCTTTGACTGTATGTGATTGTATCTGAGTGTATGTGTGCGTTTGTGGTTGTATGTAAGTGTATATGTCCATCTTTGACTGTATGTGATTGTATCTGAGTGTATGTGTGCGTTTGTGGTTGTATGTAAGTGTATATGTCCATCTTTGACTGTATGTGATTGTATCTGAGTGTATGTGTGCGTTTGTGGTTGTATGTAAGTGTATATGTCCATCTTTGACTGTATGTGATTGTATCTGAGTGTATGTGTGCGTTTGTGGTTGTATGTAAGTGTATATGTCCATCTTTGACTGTATGTGATTGTATCTGAGTGTATGTGTGCGTTTGTGGTTGTATGTAAGTGTATATGTCCATCTTTGACTGTATGTGATTGTATCTGAGTGTATGTGTGCGTTTGTGGTTGTATGTAAGTGTATATGTCCATCTTTGACTGTATGTGATTGTATCTGAGTGTATGTGTGCGTTTGTAGTTGTATGTAAGTGTATATGTCCATCTTTGACTGTATGTGATTGTATCTGAGTGTATGTGTGCGTTTGTAGTTGCATGTAAGTGTATATGTCCATCTTTGACTGTATGTGATTGTATCTGAGTGTATGTGTGCGTTTGTAGTTGTATGTAAGTGTATATGTCCATCTTTGACTGTATGTGATTGTATCTGAGTGTATGTGTGCGTTTGTAGTTGCATGTAAGTGTATATGTCCATCTTTGACTGTATGTGATTGTATCTGAGTGTATGTGTGCGTTTGTAGTTGTATGTAAGTGTATATGTCCATCTTTGACTGTATGTGATTGTATCTGAGTGTATGTGTGCGTTTGTAGTTGTATGTAAGTGTATATGTCCATCTTTGACTGTATGTGATTGTATCTGAGTGTATGTGTGCGTTTGTAGTTGTATGTAAGTGTATATGTCCATCTTTGACTGTATGTGATTGTATCTGAGTGTATGTGTGCGTTTGTAGTTGCATGTAAGTGTATATGTCCATCTTTGACTGTATGTGATTGTATCTGAGTGTATGTGTGCGTTTGTAGTTGTATGTAAGTGTATATGTCCATCTTTGACTGTATGTGATTGTATCTGAGTGTATGTGTGCGTTTGTAGTTGTATGTAAGTGTATATGTCCATCTTTGACTGTATGTGACTGTATGTGATTGTATCTGAGTGTATGTGTGCGTTTGTAGTTGTATGTAAGTGTATATGTCCATCTTTGACTGTATGTGATTGTATCTGAGTGTATGTGTGCGTTTGTAGTTGCATGTAAGTGTATATGTCCATCTTTGACTGTAGGTGATTGTATCTGAGTGTATGTGTGCGTTTGTAGTTGTATGTAAGTGTATATGTCCATCTTTGACTGTATGTGATTGTATCTGAGTGTATGTGTGCGTTTGTAGTTGTATGTAAGTGTATATGTCCATCTTTGACTGTATGTGATTGTATCTGAGTGTATGTGTGCGTTTGTGGTTGTATGTAAGTGTATATGTCCATCTTTGACTGTATGTGATTGTATCTGAGTTTATGTGTGCGTTTGTGGTTGTATGTAAGTGTATATGTCCATCTTTGACTGTATGTGATTGTATCTGAGTGTATGTGTGCGTTTGTGGTTGTATGTAAGTGTATATGTCCATCTTTGACTGTATGTGATTGTATCTGAGTGTATGTGTGCGTTTGTAGTTGTATGTAAGTGTATATGTCCATCTTTGACTGTATGTGATTGTATCTGAGTGTATGTGTGCGTTTGTGGTTGTATGTAAGTGTATATGTCCATCTTTGACTGTATGTGATTATATCTGAGTGTGTATGTGTGCGTTTGTAGTTGTATATAAGTGTATATGTCCATCTTTGACTGTATGTGATTGTATCTGAGTTTATGTGTGCGTTTGTGGTTGTATGTAAGTGTATATGTCCATCTTTGACTGTATGTGATTGTATCTGAGTGTATGTGTGCGTTTGTAGTTGTATGTAAGTGTATATGTCCATCTTTGACTGTATGTGATTGTATCTGAGTGTATGTGTGCGTTTGTGGTTGTATGTAAGTGTATATGTCCATCTTTGACTATATGTGATTGTATCTGAGTGTATGTGTGCGTTTGTGGTTGTATGTAAGTGTATATGTCCATCTTTGACTGTATGTGATTGTATCTGAGTGTATGTGTGCGTTTGTAGTTGTATGTAAGTGTATATGTCCATCTTTGACTGTATGTGATTGTATCTGAGTTTATGTGTGCGTTTGTGGTTGTATGTAAGTGTATATGTCCATCGTTGACTGTATGTGATTGTATCTGAGTGTATGTGTGCGTTTGTGGTTGTATGTAAGTGTATATGTCCATCTTTGACTGTATGTGATTGTATCTGAGTGTATGTGTGCGTTTGTAGTTGTATGTAAGTGTATATGTCCATCTTTGACTGTATGTGATTGTATCTGAGTTTATGTGTGCGTTTGTGGTTGTATGTAAGTGTATATGTCCATCTTTGACTGTATGTGATTGTATCTGAGTTCATGTGTGCGTTTGTAGTTGTATGTAAGTGTAGATGTCCATCTTTGACTGTATGTGACTGTATCTGAGTGTATGTGTGCGTTTGTAGTTGTATGTAAGTTTATATGTCCATCTTTGACTGTATGTGACTGTATGTGATCGTTTGTGGTTGCATGTAAGTGTATATGGCCATCTTTGACTGTATGTGACTGTATGTGACTGTATGTGATCGTTTGTGGTTGTATGTAAGTGTATATGTCCATCTTTGACTGTATGTGACTGTATGTGATCGTTTGTGGTTGTATGTAAGTGTATAAGTCCATCTTTGACTGTATGTGACTGTATGTGACTGTATGTGACTGTGTGTGACTGTATGTGACTGTATGTGACTGTATGTGACTGTATGTGACTGTGTGTGACTGTATGTGACTGTATGTGACTGTATGTGACTGTATGTGACTGTATGTGACTGTATGTGAGTGTATGTGACTGTATGTGACTGTATGTGACTGTATGTGACTGTATGTGACTGTATGTGATTGTATGTGACTGTATGTGACTGTATGTGACTGTATGTGACTGTATGTGACTGTATGTGACTGTGTGTGATTGTATGTGACTGTATGTGACTGTATGTGATCGTTTGTGGTTGTATGTAAGTGTACATGTCCATCTTTGACTTATGTGACTGTATGTGACTGTATGTGACTGTATGTGATCGTTTGTGGTTGTATGTAAGTGTATATGTCCATCTTTGACTGTATGTGACTGTATGTGACTGTATGTGACTGTATGTGACTGTATGTGACTGTATGTGACTGTATGTGACTGTATGTGACTGTATATGAGTGTATGTGACTGTATGTGACTGTATGTGACTGTATGTGACTGTATGTGACTGTATGTGACTGTATGTGATTGTATGTGACTGTATGTGACTGCATGTGACTGTATGTGACTGTATGTGACTGTATGTAATTGTATGTGACTGTATGTGACTGTATGTGACTGTATGTGAGTGTGTGTGACTGTATGTGACTGTATGTGACTGTATGTGACTGTATGTGACTGTATGTGACTGTATGTGACTGTATGTGAGTGTATGTGACTGTATGTGAGTGTGTGTGACTGTATGTGACTGTATGTGACTGTATGTGACTGAATGTGACTGTATGTGACTGTATGTGACTGTATGTGACTGTATGTAATTGTATGTGACTGTATGTGAGTGTATGTGACTGTATGTGAGTGTGTGTGACTGTATGTGACTGTATGTGACTGTATGTGACAGTATGTGACTGTATGTGACTGTATGTGAGTGTATGTGACTGTATGTGAGTGTGTGTGACTGTACGTGACTGTATGTGACTGTATGTGACTGTATGTGACTGTATGTGACTGTATGTGACTGTATGTGACTGTATGTGACTGTATGCCTCAAATCGAATTAGCCGACACTCACCACAGCAAGAAGGGTGTGTTATGGGCTCTGTCTTAGCTACGGTTGGTACCGACAAATCTGCTAAGTGATTTTTTGTCTGCTGATATGCTTTGACAACGTATCAGCCTTAAACTGTTGAGTACAACAGTTCAAGGGTAGCGTAGAATAATTGTGCAAGGTTTATTTTCAAAATTCCTAGAATGACTGTCAATGAACCTACAAGTATGTCTCTGTCATTCGGGAGACTTACTATACTGTACCTATGTTTTGCCACATTATTTACAAGTCTAAACAGAGTCTCACTAAAAGAATTTCTTTGTCATCGAACAAAATATTAAGTGTAACTTTATTTACGTGTAAACCAATATCTCGTATGTATTAGCATTAATTTCCCACTTGAACTTCTGGTATCTTTTCAAATTAATTACCTGTTTTTGTCCTTTATATTGTATGTACGGTTTACCCCTAATTTTACATTTTACCCCCATTTATATTGTATGTACTGTTTACCGGCGTGAAATAAATATAATAATAATTACATTATATATACGTGTTATAAATATAAGGGGCTTGATAATAAGGCGGCACGATGAGGTACATGAGGTCTTTGGGGACCTCATTGCCTCTGCATTTGGGGGGCGCATGCGACCAGTGCGAGGTTAGGTGGGGGGAGTTAGGGTGGATCTCCTGGCGCGGGGAGTCTGGACGGGAAGTCGGCGTCTTTCGATATTGCGATCGTAAATGCTGACGCCCCCTCATATGCTTGGACTCTGTTCTCCAACAGAGAGCCGAGCCAAGAAGGTGCACTCCAGCGCGGTGTGCGAAGATAGAAGGTTCTCCTACACCCCTCTTGTCGGAACCACCGATGGGGTGTGGTGTAAGGAGACCGAGATTTTCATCAGCCACCTCCCTGAGACCCTAGCGGCTCGGCGGCAGGGGATGCGGGAACGCGGCCTAGCCTTCGTTCTCGGGGGAGTTCGGAGGCGGCTGCAGTTCGCACTCCACCGCTCAAACTCCCTTTTTCTGCGTGGTCACCGGCGACCATGGAGAGCGCTGTGTTTTGGGGATGGTACGGGGCTGCAGGACAATGACCTCGCAGACCGATATTAATCCCCGGTGCACCATTTTTTAATTGTATTGTTTATATTTTTAAGTGTATTGTTCTGTTAGGTGGTGGGAATTTGGTGCAGTTTTATATTTGTTTGATTAATTAATTATTATTTTTATTTTATTGTGTTCAGCCATTATAAATATTCACATTAACAATATTATTGTTATTATTTTATATTAGGGCTATTCAAATATTCGTACTTGGTAACATTTAAAATTTATTCAAATAAATTATACTGTGCTTAAATAAAATCCTGACTTCCAGATCCATGATCCCGGTGACAGAAGTCACCAAAAGGTCGTCCACATGCTACAAAGTCATCCGCAAAGTCTAGATCAGTTAGGTAATACTTGGCTGGATTTCCTCGATTTCTAGAGCCAGTAGGTGGTGTTGCCATTATGATGATCTAAGGACAGGCGTAGAACATATTCAACCACAATTATGAATTTATGAATAAGAATGGTGCAAGTGTGTATCCTCGAGGACTCCCCATAATACTTTTAATGGATCTGTGTCACCATCAACAGTAGACACAAATGTCGTTGAACCATCGTATACTGCTCTGATTGCTGCAAAAATATCTCTCATAAGTCCCAAAAAGGCTCCATAGTCCAACGACCTTTAGGGAACCCATTCTGATTTCCACGTAGCAGTTTCTCAATGTGATCATTGATGCGGTATAATTATATTGCATAGATTTGCAGCAATCGAGATCAACGAGATACCCCAAAAAGATCCATAGAGTATTAGGTTGCCCTTCTTGGGAACTGGCACCAACTTATTTGTCTTCATTTCTTGTAGGACTAGACTCTCTCCTTTCTGTACATGTGGTATTATGATAACTTTTGTTGGGCACAGCTTTGTAAAGTCGGCAATGACGTCCAGGTGGGATCGAACTGGTGACCTCCGGGTTGGAAGTTAGACGCTCTAACCAATTAGCTAGCGGCTCAGGTAAAAGGTTGACCTGGAAATACTCCACTCGCACGATTGTCTTAATTCACTTTGCAGTAGACTTGACTTCAGGAAAGGAGATATCGGCAATGGGAGTATCTGGGAGTACAGACTCAGACACTTTTACTTCTATTCATTTAATTCATTCATTTCATTTCCGGATTTGGCCCCGGTGGCTTTAATTGAATTAAAATGTTAAAACCAAATATATAAAACGTCGCATGACCGGTACTATAAATATAACAAAACATGTCCGGTATATATAGGCGATAAAATACTGCAAAACACATAAAACAGCAGAATATTATACATACTTTGCTCTATAGATAGAATAAAATATTTAGGGTTGCGTTGCACATAAAATTTTGTCCCAAGATCGTGGTCGGAATACTAAACAATCTATTATTGTTATTCCTAAGTACCACACTGTATGTGTTGCTTCTAAACTATTTGCCACCTGGGTTGAAAATATTCTACTATCACGTCGTGTTTTACGTTGAAATTATACTTGGGTTTATTTAAAACTACCTGCATATATAGTGCGTCAAAGTGAATGCTGGAACATATGTTAATTAAGTCGTGTTTACCTTCCTGTTTTTTCTGATAAATGATCTGTTTAATTTTGTATTGATTAATTGAGAGTGCTTCTAGCGATGGAAATCCAAGTTGAAATGCGTCTGCTGTAATCTTGTAGCATTAAATCTTTCGATATTCCCACTATATGGTGTGAAAAGAGGTAATAAGAGAGATAGATCCCCTTGGTATTAGAATTGAATGCGCTGTAATTAGAGCGAAGACTTGCTGACTTTAGAAGAAATTTGGAATGAGGAATGTACAATCTATTGTTTGGTTGGATACATAGTTTTTGACAGATAGTATGCTTCTCAGTGCTTTATATCAGGTTATTTTAATATCTTCTATAATGTTACTTGGAATGCAAGCACATCCATAAAGTGCTGATGGTAGGCAGACCGTATTCCATAACAGTCTAGTAATATCGAATGGAACACTGTCAGCTCCAAACCAATTATCCTGTAATTGGTGCAGATTTCCCCATATGCGCTTGGTGTAATGGTCTCTTAACTTCCAGTTTTCTGCTGGTAGAGGAAGACCCAAGAAAGAAATAAAATTCGATTGAATGATAGCAGTGCCACGCTCCAAGTACACTTGTTCCTCTTTACGTGTAATCATTCCAGATGGGATCTCAAGTTTCGTGTAACTTGTGACAAACCATGTTTTTTTCAAACTTAATCTGTGCTTTTTGAAATAACTTTCACAAGTAGTTAGCAAGAACTGTGCGTATTTGAGGTTAGCCATAATAATTAAATAATCATCTGCATATACTAGCATTGGAAATGATATTTTATTTAAGTGCAGTCCTTTCCCGGATTGTTTGAGTTCTTCGACTAGGTCTCGCATGTAAAAATTAAAGAGGAATGCAGAGATGATCCCTCCCTGGCGTACTCCCTGCTTTAACACAATAGATTGTCTGGATATAATGTTATTCAGGGCTATAAATAAGATGCTAAAGTTAGAAGGATTGATTTGCTGATGTTGGTGTTCTCCAATTTGTCGAAGAGGGTCTTGTAAGATACAGTGTCAAAAACTGATGAAAGGTCTAGGGATATAATATACACTTTTGATCCATGGGAATTGAAATGTTTTGTTAATCTGTTTGCTAGGATGTATGGCAACTCTGTGCTTATCCACTTCTGTAGCCCATTTGAAGATCACTAAGTCTGATCTTTTTTATTTCATTCACTATTAGGAGCTCCCATATTTAGTTAATATTGGCATCACCGAGATAGCATGGTAATTCTCGTTGGTATGTATATCTCTATTTCCTGGTTTGAGGTGGGGAAGAATGAGAGTTAAACATAAAGTTGTAGGCATGTGGTGTGACTGGTTTACGGAGTTATATAGGACTGGAAGAAAATTATATAATTCTTCTGAGTCACCATATATCATATGTTCTGAGGTAAGACTATGCGCGTCGGCTGCCTTAATTCTGTGCAAACTTTTAACTGCCTCCTTGATTTGGCCTGACGTGATATTAATTTTTGCATCGTTTGTAGCAAATTCATGAGTGGTATCACTTGCAGTCCATTCATCTTCAGTATTGTTCCCATTGAAAAATTATTTATAATGCATAAATAAATCATCAGTGTTTGATACAGGAACATCTTTCTTTTGTTCTTTCTTAATGCTCCGCCAGAATTTAGTTTTATTATATTTACTGGAAGATAATAATTCAGTGATGTGGTGAACATATTCACTGTGTTCTAATTGTGATCTAGCTTGGAGATACTCAAGTTTCTGAGCTGCAGATAATTCTGTTGTGTTGTGTAACTTACAATATGTATCTGCAGGGTCTTTAAGGGTAGTTCTTCTTCTGTACTGTTTCATTATGTGCCGTTTAGGTCGAATCAAGGGGATGTATTTGGTGGATCTTTTGTATACTGTTGAAATAAGTTGTGAGGTTGTTTTCTCTAAAGTGCTTTCTATGGACTCGTTCTCTGTAAGTCGTTTCTCCAGTGTTTTAATGTTCTCTGTGACTTCTTTTTTGTAGTTGTTTACTTGTTGCTCTGTGGCTCTGTTGAATAAAAACCTTACTTTTTTCCTCCTTTTCCAGAGTTCTTCATGGTTTTGTTCGCCTCTATTTCCTTTTCTGGTTTCATGTATGGAAAACGCACAGCAAACAGGAAGATGGTTTGATTTGTTTAAGGTACTTCTATTTATAACACTGTAGGAATCAACAAAGCAGGTTAGACCAGTAGATGACACAATATGATCAATTCTTGATGATTTTATAACGTTCCCTCTTTTATCATGGAATTGGTATGTTGATAAACTTTGATTCTCGTGCTGGGTGTCTATGAGATCACGATTGCACTCACTAAGTATAGTACTTGAGAATATGTCTCGGAATTTTTCTTTTGTGGGTGTCGAGTTTACATGATTGGAGATGGATTACAATATATGTCTCCGATAATCAGGATGTCTGATGAAGTGTGAAGATGATTGATGCTAAGGTAGCTATGGAGGCAAGATATTTCTCTCTGTCGCATACATTTCCACCACTTGAGGGCAGATATACAGCTAGAACGGTGATTATTTTTTATATAGTTTCTTTATAGAGATTCCAAGAATTCTATCAGATCCTGTGTCTATCTGTGAGCAGAAGCTACTGACATCTTTATCAATAAGAAGTGCTACCCCACCCTCTCCCCTAACCCGTTTTTTTCTAACATTTCGCTTGCTACTGTATAATAGCAGGTGTATCCATTTGGTGTATTTTCATTGCTGAAGTAACACCGTGCTTCACGTGGACTAAGCCAGTGCTCTTGATGAGCTAGAATAGTTCGATTTGTTTCAGTTATCAGCGAATATATATATTCTAGGTTGTTTTTATATCCTGTACAGTTGTAAGTTAAGACATCAAGGTTTTTTGATGTTCTCGTCTCAGTTTCTAAGTATATTTATTTTGTACCATTCCTCATTTGCACCTACATTGAACTACGGTAGAATATATGATGAGGTGTCCATACTGGTAAAGTACCAGGTAAGCTGTAAGTTGTTGGAGTTGGTAGTAGTGGTGGCCTTCTTGGGAAGGTTGTCAGTTTGTTTCTTTCCAGCATGTGTGAATTCTTCGGCATGGGATTCATGTGATACTGGTGCTGGTAGCTATACCTTGAATTACTTGTGCTCCATTGGAGTAATAGTGTCAGAAGAATTTTGAGCAAATTTGTTTGTATCTTTAACTGAGTGCAATACTTCAATCTGTAAATTCTTCCATGGCCACATATTATCATAAAGATAGGTTGCAACTTCCTCCTTTTGTATACCAATGTGAGCAGTACTTTCTGCCTTTTTAGTATCCTTTGCGATTAAGCAATTTGTAGAGTAGGCCCCTGTTTGTTTAAAGCATATATTTCTCAGTGTCTCTGCTGAGATATTTGGGGGAAGGCCCGAGATGAAGATTGTTTCTTTGTCTTGGGAAGACTTCAAGGGTTTGTTGTACTTGAGCTTTCCTTCTAAGTTGTTGGCAATTGTTTTCATCTTCTCTATGAACTGGGACTGTTTCTGTCTTTCTGTACGAGAGTAGCAATTAGAGATTCTTGGTAGAGACACTCAAATCTATTTCGACATTTTGTTTCTTGGTGTGTTTTTGAGATACCTGGGCTGGGTGGTCCAGTTTTCTTTGGGACTTGCCATGTATGTTTATCATCTATTATGGCTTCAACTGATGCTGGTTTTTCCATTGCAGGGGGCTGTTGTCTGTTCATATCCTTTGCACTACAATTTGGACTACACTCATATATGTTTTGGTTTTGAACTAGATTTCTTTCGCTGATTTGAAAATGTTTGGCTTTGGTGATTCGGTTTTATACTTAAGTTCCATTTTTTCTACTTGTTCTGATATTAATACACCTGGGCTTTTGGCTTTGTTAGTATTATGATTTATCTGTTCATGTCGTTTTTTATTTCCACTTTTTGTCTGCTTCTTGTTTCCTGCTGTTGATTTTCAATGAACTTCAGATGTAGGATTAGTATTACTATGAGTATGAAGGGTTTCTTAAGAGTTTCGTTCTTTGTCTTTTTCATTATTTTTCTCTAGGGTGTCCAGCTTTGTTTGTAGTTTTTGATGTACATGTTGCATTGTTTTCATTTGGAGTTATAGATCAGTGACAAGCTCTAATAATCGCAGGATCCCAAAAGAATCAACTGACCCAACGTTCACCCGTTTACGGAAGGCATTTGTTAGGGACTTACTTTCATATACGATTGCAAATTCTGCCACGTCAGAAACCAATTCGTCAATATTCCTGATTGTTTACCATGAAGAATAAAATGTGAGTTTCTTAATTCGGGGAAGAACATTAGCGTAGGTCGTGGCAATACTTGTCTGTTGGATCTGGACCTACATAGTTTCCCGAGATATTTTGGAGCTATATACTTAATTGTGCTATATTTATTTTATTATATATATATTATGTATATATTTATTATTTTTTTCATTCTCATTCAGTATACTAAATCAGTTTTATTTCATTATTGGTCACTAAATTACCAATATTGTTATTACTGGCGCCAGAGGTTGAATAAATGCCAGCATTACTAGATATGGACACCAAAAAAGCATCGTTGGACCCTGGGTTACCAAAAGGACCAGTTCCAGGGACCACGAAATTACTGGGTTCAAGCACAAAAATATCACCATTGGTCACAGTAAAATCGGCTCCAGGGACAGAACAGTTAGCAGCAATTCTGGATGCAGACATAAAATATTTGTTATTGGTCACTAAATTACCAATATTATTATTACTAGCGCCTTGGGTTGATGTTGGGCGCACTGTCGGACTGTTACATACACAATCAAAAATTCGGTCCCGAAAAAAAACTAGGACAATTCGGTCCCGGACAATTCGGTCCCATTTATTTAGTGTTTTGGGACTGAATTGTCCGGGAACGAATTGTCCTGGACCGAATTGTCCGGACCGAATTGTCCGGGACCGAATTGTCCTACATCCCGGACGCATATATAACTAGCCACAGTATAATTATATTGTTCGCTAAGATGGTTTGCAGCTTTTGCTGCACGAAGGCCACACTCGTGTTATAAAGTACTAACTATCATTAGTGCTGGAATAATCAGTACTTATTTGAACCAAGAAAGCGTATTAAAGTAAGGTAAATTTCACTTAAATGACAATAATATTTAAAATGTACTTATAAGTTGAATAATTATACAAAATACAATATATACTTATTAATTGTTTTTATTACAATAGACTTTTGTAATTATGTAGGAACCTAGAACAACCCATTAAACCCCACCCACCCTGCCCTGTCATTCCCCACTAGAGGAATTATCCTTATAGAAAGTGCTTCATTTTCTAGAGTTGTTAATGCCTGTTTAAATTTAATAATAAGTTATACAATCTTTGAATGTTATTCCCCTTCGCTTGCGGATTTCCATTTCTATTTACGCCATTGGTCTTTGAAACATTGATTTACATTCCTGTATATTTTATAATGTGTCTTGTTTCTAATTCAATCAATTTCATTACTGTACTTTAGAATTTGAGATGAGAGATACAGAAGGTCAAAGATGCATTATAAATACATCGTCTGATTCGTGGGGCGATGATACAATGTTAACTGCTTGTACACTTATATAATACTTAATTACTGCTCACCAGGGATCTTTTCAATCTCCACATGAGAGTTAGGGCGGTGCGTTTTTTACTTTTTTCGATTTCATTGTTCTACCGGTGCGCAAAAGTTGCCAAATGGGAAAAAATTGAGGCAAAAAAATTTCTCTAAAATCCATCAATATCATGACGGATCCCAAGGGGGTTGAAATTTTGAGCCTTCGCGATGCACAACAATGAAATTTATAACAATATAACACATTAATGAAAGATCAATGACCCAAGAAAGAACTTCCTGCATGCATCAAATGTCATAAAATGTGTCCAAACTTAGTTAGATACCAAAATTTGGATTTTGGGTTCAAAGGAACTAGTGCACAGGCACATGGCCAGAACCTAGCGCAAGTGACTCTTATTACCTATTTTCGCGATGGACAATTTTTAGTTCTCCTTAGTAATAGTTAGTTACTTATTAGTTAATTAGTTAATATTATGCTCATTAGAACCGCAATGACCGATTTAGTGGGGGTAGACACCATCAAAACAAGAGTAGAGCGAATCTTTCATGAGATATTGCAGAAAATGTTAAATCCGGTACAAGTCTACATTACCGCCTTGATGCAATATGGAAAAATATACTAAAAATGTTACTTTTAATTATCTTAAGGCATCAAAAATATTATACACATCACTGCAAGGAATTAATTAGGTGCATACAGACACCTTCAAAATGAAATATTAGCAATTATTTTTCTATAGTTTTTTACAAAATGTTTGGAATGGGTCAACTCAATATAAAGTATCAAATTATTGGATAGTCTTGACATTTTGTAAAATAACTCAAGAACTAATGACTCTATTCATATTTTGAAGATGTCTACTCCCACTAAATCGATTATTTCTGTGATGTGTCTATTCTTGATTCCTTGAGATTGTTCAAAGTATAATTTTTAGTATATTTGTCCATATTGCATCACGGTGGTAATGTAGACTTGTGCTGGACTTACATTTTCTGCAATATCTCAATAACTATTCGCTCTACGTTTGTTTTGAAGGTGTCTACCCCCACTAAATCGGCCATTGCGGTTCTAATGAGCTTAATATTAATGCAGTAGGAGAACTCAAAGTTGGCCATCGCGAAAATTGGTAATAAGAGTCACTTGCGCCAAATGGTAGGTTCTATGGCCATGTGCCTGTGGCACTAGTTGCTATGATCCAAAAATCAAAATTTTGGTATCTAACTAGGTTTGGACACATTTTATGACATTTGATGCATGCAGGAAGTTCTTTTTTGAGTCATTGATCGTTCATTAATGTGTTATATTGTTATTAAATTTCATTGTGGTGTATCGCGAAGGCTCAAAATTTCAATCCCCTTGGGATCCGACTCCGAGAAACTTTTTTTGCCTTAATTTTTTACTATTTGGCAACGTTTGCGCACCAGTAGAACAATGAAATCGAAAAAAGTAAAAAACGCACTGCCCTAATGAAAGTTCTACTACATATATACCGTAACCTCCACGGTATTAAATTTCGCAGTAGTTTCCTGTATTTTGACAGCACTAATTTAATCCACTGACAAGGACTGTATTTTGTATTTGTGTTTATTTATATGTATTTGTTTATTTGTATTTGATTGACATACTGTATAATTCAGGTTCAGCAGCTACCAATTCAGTTACATCATCTATGTCGTTTCAGGCTAGTAACATCATATGTGGCTTCATTAACTGAAATAATTTGTGAAAAACTGTTACCATCGTTATCACTAAAGGTAAGCAATTCGCCAGTGTCTTGTTCGGGAGCTAGGCCTACAGAACATTGTTCAATAGAAACTTGGGCTATGTAGGCTGCATTCTGCAAAGCTGTTCTTTCGCATCATACAATTTATTTGCCTATTGTCAAGTGCAGAACCAGCATACCATAGTCCATATGTGTAGGCCTACAGGCTTTCTCATTCTCGTGCTTCTCATGTCCATCAAAGAATTTACTACTATACGCTTCTTAGGTGTACGCAAATTCAATTGTATGACTGGGATTAATCAATTTAATTTCTTAACCAATTCTTCGACATGTAACGAAAATGTATCAGGCCATTCTCAGTAAGCTTTATAGATATACCTGTATAGCTAGCCTATTGGTCCTAGTAACAATACCTATCAGTAAGACTTGGCCAAGCGGACTATAAACCATTTCTATATGATGTCCTGTATGTTGAACTGCTACACTTTTCAGTTCCCTTCTAGGCTTTTGGTAAGGAAGCGCAATTTTTTTTACATTCCCTCAATACTTAATTCGAAAAGGTTTCCATAACATAAATTCTGAATGTCAACCACTTTCATTTATCTCCATTAAATTTAATTTCATCACCCCGTGTTACTGCTTGCATCATCTTGTTTCAGGAATTCTTGTTTATTTAATTGTTGCATTCTTTAAGATCCTTCTTTCAACTTATTTGACAGGTAATTTAATTGCTCGTTAAGGAATTGTGGCAATCTTTTCTCGAAAGATTTTTCTCCTTGCTGCTTCTCATTACAATATTTGGTCAGCTGCTTAGCTGTCTGATCACGCCTTTCAATTAGATACATTTGCAGCTTAGTGTGCTATTCGGTATCCCTCAACACATCACAATATTCTGCTACTGAAGCTTGGACTTGTCTTAATTTAATGAAATATAATCAGGCTTTTGGTTACACCCACAACACTTTTGTAATATTTTTGAAATTTGCTTTCTGCCAGACAAACACCATAACTTTATTTAACTCTGAATAATTCGCATAGGCAAGTAAGACAGCAGAGATTCGCTAATTGTAGGAAGTAGGGGGCCATGCTATGTTAAATCTTACTCCTTATTAAATCTTACTCCTTATTCATGGCTATCCACATATTCTTATTATATATTGAATCTGACATAATAACTGTCTAAGTGTATATTGTTTTCTGCAAAGTTTTTTTACGTAATGTTTTTAGTTTTGTCAGTCTGTTGGTCTTTCTGTCAGTCGTCTATCGAAACATTTATGTTAATATTTACTATTAAAATACAGCATAGGCCTAGCTGTGTGTATAAACTCAGACTTAACATGATGCCTAACATTTACTTGTATTGCTAGATGGTGCATTTCTCATTAAGTAGTTTATACAGCTGATCCATAGTTTTGGTGTAGCTATCATTAATTTATTATTAATATATTAATAATAGGATGCTGACACTTCTTATATGAATTATTATAGAAATGTAGATATGGAGTATCAGCATATTGAAATTACAGATGAACGTGGTAAGAATGGTAATTAACACCTGAATACATGATTGTATGAATAGTCTGACTTAAACTAAACTCTGACTCAAACGTCAAAGTCTGACTTAAAGCGAGATCATTCACAACATAACCATGGGTGATAATGATAATAAAGGAGAATTGATATACAATCTCAGGCATAATAGCTTGGATCCAGAAACTTGGCTCCCAATTATAAAATCAGCAGGCATATTATCATCTGAAGATTTACATTTCCACTCTAAAGACATACATCTTTATAAAAAAATATTGATGTTATGCGATGATAATGATAAGTTAACAATTTATAAAACAAATGTTATGAAATTATTAAATATTCCTAGTGAAGAATATATTAAAATGTTTGAGAAAATCGATGAAGCAGGATTAGATTTTAAATATTGGTTCAATGTTTTACAACAAAACTTTTCAATCCAATCTTTGGATGGCTTAGGAATGTTGGGCCCAGAAACTTTGTATTCTTTAACCGGTTTTTCAAGATTTCATTATGAAGTTAGGCAACTTCAATTGATGCTAGGAATTGTTGATAATGACTACACAATGTATTGTCAATTGGTAAAAGACAAAGCCATTAAACGAATTAGTGTTATGACAAATAGTTTAAATGCTATTGATGAATTAAGACAGAAAATTGATAGTGATGCCCAACAGAGGGACTTATTAGTTGGAATTGAATTAAATACAGTTATGGAGGCTTTACAACTCCCATGTGAGTATTCATATAGTGATGAGTCTGGTAACAAAATCATTGAAATGGCAAATATGTCTGTAAAAAACTTGAATGTTCAGGATACATTTTTAGATGGATCAGTAATTCCTACGCATAGTATTGTGCCTTTGGAAGGTGTATTAATATATGAAGATTTCATGCAGTTCCAGATAAAGAATGTTGTTTTGGCTCAGTCATCCTGTGTTAAAGACCTTCCATCATTAGGATCATTTGAAATATATCAATCATTCTCTAGTAAGATTTCAGAAGAATGTTTTTGGAAAACATTGAACAAACTTGGAATATCTACATATTTATTATATAGAAATCATATTATCAAGAACCAGTTTTCAAGCTCTTTAGCAGATGCCAATTACTTCTCAACCATTAAAATAAAGATCTTGCCACTGGCCTCATATACATATAATAAACTAACAAATGAAATGCTTCAAACAATGATCATGATTAGAAATGCTATAAAGAATAAACAATTTGAAATGGCATCAGACTTAACCAGCAAAATGTTTTCAAGATTTGGATCTCATATACTGCCTGGACCAATTCATATAGGGGGATATTTCGCATGGAAAGTTTCAACAGAAAGATTTCCCCCATATAAATTAGATGAAATAAAAAAAATTCAGAAATTGACATTAGATCCCTCAATTCCGGATAATGCTTGTAATAGAAATGTAATAGAAATGACCGTACCAGAAGATCTTACGGAATATAAGTGGACATGTGAAACAAAACATAATAATCCATTGCCTGAAGATATTCCATATCTTTCATGGTTATATGCTTTACTGATTAATAAAGATTATTGGTCTGTCATATGCCGCAGCACAAATATGGTGCCAATTTGGGAATTTTTACATAGAGCTAGTGATGACATCGACACTCTTACCCAAATAACATCCTCATTTATTAGAGATATATATGCAAATAAAGTAATAATCACATTAAATTTACTTGCACCAACTCCATTTTGTGATGTACAACAAGTAAGTGAAATGGTTAATAGTATTAAAGAAGTTGCATCTGGATCTAATTATAAACATGGTTTAAAACTATTGCATTATTTCAAAAAAATGAGAGAAGATGTTGTAATACTAACAGGAAATTTTGAAATATGGTTACGTGAGGTTGTAATGAACCCAGAGTTTGCAAATATGTTGAAAATTTGCTGTTTACAACAAAATATTGATCAGTTAAAAGATATTGTTGAAACTGCTGGTTGTTTAGTGACAACAGAAGATTTATCCTATTTGAAAGAAAGTGACCCAATATATTTGAGTTATAAAGAATTATTTCTGAAATTGTATGGAAGTAATAAAGACCAGCCAGTGCTGCCATACATGGTATCACTTTTTATATTATCTATTAAAGATTTATTGGAAAGAAATAATATTAATGGGAGAGAATATGTTCTATTTCAATTTAATTTGAAAGTAAAATATATAATAGATAATTTTGTGAACTACATCTCATATGGTAACAACAAAGAAAAAATAATTTGGCTTAGACTAATGTTACTTCAAATAAATTATAACATAAATACTAAGAAGTTCGATGATAAATTGGATATAGCTACATTAGATATGTTCTGCAAAAACTTCCAAGCAACTTGGATTACAATAGAGCAATTGTATAATCTAGGAAACTTGGTAAATATGAAGTCACTATTGATTATTGGCATATTACAATTTTATAAGCCAAAATATCATCTACCATATGAAAACAACCTTCTTACATTGAAGATAGTTGATTGCTCTAGTTATTTCGAACAAACCAATGATCAGTTTTCTTGTGCCATTGAAGATCTGAAAACAACTAGAGACATAGATGTCTTTGAAAATGCATTAAGTGATATTCTAAATTCGGGAATGGTTAAGACTAATGATTATGATCTAAAACATAAAGACATTGTAACACATATCTTTGCTGGTAATGTTTTACCTATAGAGATGCCAGTGTTACCTGAAATTGGTAGGCTAAGTCCACTTACTCCTGATAAACTTAATGAATTTAACAGAATACTGATGCTCTTAAATTTAGATATGGATGATAAATTGACATTGAATGATGCTCTAATTGTTAAAGAGAATAAAGATCATGCTACTGAATGGAGGGATATCCCATTAATTATAATAAATAAGTTAATGATGATGGATTATGATATAGTTACTGGAACCTATAAGTTATCTAACTCAGAAAGTAATATTATTGATATTGATGACTTGTTTGGCGATTGTGATGAAAGTTCAATTGATATTCATTTCATGGATATATTACTATGCACAATTTTTTGCTGCGATAATTTCTTAAGGCAGGCAATTATATCTAAAATGTCAACATGTCAATTAGCTGTGCCACTTTTGCTAGCACCAGTACCAAATAATAATACAATATTCCTTTTATGGGCTCTTCGTGGTATAAAAAAGTCATGGTTTTCAACCAAATTAAATACTTCAGTTGAGGAGAGTATTGTATCAACAAATCTACATACTGTTAGCTCTATAAAACTTGGTAATTTGGCAGTAGGTTTATCAAAATCAAATATATTGAATAACCTCATAAATATACAAGGACACCATAACACGTTCTATCATAAAGGTCTAGAATTAGGATCTGCAAAAAGAGTATTAGTTGATGGTTTAATAGAAATAGCATGGTACTTGCCAAATAAATCCTGTACTGCCAAATCAGAAATGGGATTTAAATCAGTAATATCATTTTGCAACCTAAGAGGCATTTGCCATTCAAACGACATAGCAGTAAAGGTACTTCAAAAAATATCATGCATCTTTATTGTATTTCTTCCAAGGTCAACCTGGGATACAAGTATAAGAGAATCAATAATTCAACTTGGAAGAGGAAATATTCAACTCATATTTGTTATTGATGGTTTAAAAGGAGAATTTTCAACACAAAATGCGAAGTTTTTTTCCAACAATAGGAATCTATTTGATAACATTCATCACAAGTTTCTAATTACTTTTCATGATGGTGTTGGTCTAACTAAATTGGTATCTTTCCTTCGCTCAAACATCAATGATATAATTGAAAATACTTCTTATGGAAACAGGATATTTAAGCTGGATGAATTGATTTCTCTTACAAAAGATACCTGTGAAGTTTCGAATGATGAATATTCTGAACATTGCTACAGAGGTTGTACACTTGCTAAAACTGTAATTGGACATATAGATCTTAGTAAAATCAATAAGTCTATGATTATGCCAGTGCAGGCAAAATCACAAAGCATTGCTAAGGAAGAGAAGGAACTAAGAAGAAAGCAGAAAGTTGGATATGGCACTTTGCAGGATCATGCAATAAAAGTACAAAACAAAATCGACAATCTAAGGAGAGACCAACTCCAAAGTGCACGTCTTAACTTATCTAAGTCAATGCAGAGTTTTTTATTCAATTTATACTCAAGCACTGGACAAGAAAGGAGATATTTTCTGGAATGGTTAAAATATTATCTGGACTCATTATGTCAGAAAATGCTTCCAGGTTTACTTTCCCGGTATAAAGAACTTTGGGATAATGTCATTATGATGAAACGTAAGGGTAATCAAGATTCTATGTTGCAAAAAATGGAAATTGAACTTAATACAATTCATGGTAAGTTGATTGAGAGCTCACTTGGACTTGAGCATTTCATGCGGGAGGTAGGACAAGTTTATGAAGCAGCTGATTATAATAAAGTTGTAGAACCAAAACAACTTCGTGAAATGCCTAACATAGTAGCTCAGCTTCTGGTAGAAGGTTATCCCTTGGAAATTATGGATGGAGATGCATTATATATTCCTATCCAATGGCTAAAAGCGGTTTTTAATTGCTTGCAAAATATTATAGGAAATAAAAATATATTTCAATTATCAATTCTTGGTATTCAGAGTACTGGGAAATCGACATTGCTCAATACAATGTTTGGGGTTAAGTTTGCTGTAAGTGCAGGACGTTGTACTAGAGGAATCTTTGTGCAACTCCTAAAAATTGACAGTGAACTTGCAATCGCGAGTACCTGTGATTATATTCTGGTTATTGACACTGAAGGGTTAAGAGCTCCAGAACTTACATATACAGATACAAGGAACCATGATAACGAACTAGCAACATTGTCTATAGGTATGGCAGATATTTCTCTTATAAATATATATGGTGAAAGTCCAGCTGATATGAACGATATTCTTCAAATTGCAGTTTTGGCCTTTATCAGAATGAAGCAAATTAAATTTAATGCTAGTTGCCGCTTTATACATCAAAATGTAGCTGATGTAACAGCATCTGACAGATTATTGACACAAAGCCGAAGCATGAAACAGGTATTGGATGATATGACAAAAATTGCTGCTGAAACTGAAGATTGTTCTGATATATATCAAAGTTTTAGTGATGTCATAAATTTCGAAGAAAACAAGCATACATTTTACATGTCTTCATTATGGCAGGGAGCTCCTCCAATGGCACCTCCAGATCGAGTATATAGCAAATGTGTAGCTGCAGTTAAGAGTGATATATTGAATTTTCTTAAATCTAAGAAGCATAATTTCTTAAAGGTTTCCCAAATTGTAGATAATATTGAAAGTCTGTGGAAGGCAATTTTATGTGAAACCTTTATTTTCAGTTTTCGCAATAATATAGAGATTGAAGCATATAACAAGTTGGAAACAGAATTTTTAAAACAGAAGTCAATAGTTATGTATGCTATGTTGGATTGGGAAAAAGAAGCTATTAATACAATTGAAGGAACAGCAACAAATATTATTGACAGTTTCTGGAAAGAAAAGCGGAAGGACTTATATAATCGTATAGATGTTTTAGTAAATGATCTTCAAAATAAAATGACTGATTTCTTTGAGCATAATGATTCCCGGGCCATGGTAGATTCATGGCAATTTAAGGTTGATAAACAAATCGATGAATGCAAGTTTGATCTAATTACCTCTGCAGAAAAGACTTGTTTAGCAATAATTTCTAAGAAGAAGGTATTTGCAAAAGTTGATTCCCTTGTCATAGACCAAGAAGCCGATTTACTCAAAAAGGTAAAGAAAGTGGTGGACAACCTTGGAAATAAAGATATTCAAGGAGATGAAATCCTTCAGCAGTTTAATTTAATATGGGATGAATGGAAGAGTGAAATTCCTGAATTTATACCTCCTTCTATAAATATAGAAGTAGAGCTACAAAACATGCTATTGGACAGATTTCGACATGTGAATGGGATAAATGAACACATTTTTGGTTTTGAGAAATGGTCTTATAATCAATTTATTTTTAAGGCAGAGGAACACATTAGGCCTAACAAAATAAAAAAAGGTTTTTTTTGCGAAACATCTTTAGTTATATATGATGATAAGTTATATTTGCCTGCAATTGAATACATTAAATCTGTCTTACAAATTGTTAGAGATTTATTACACAATTTCGAAATGGAAAACAGAGGTTTTCAGGTCAACTTAGCATATCAAATTATAGATAAGGTAATTGCACTTACAAGCAAAGACTACACTAAAAAAAGAGGGTTTGAATTTAGAGAAAAACTTAAAATGGAACTGTCTATATATGCATCATCAATGGTATTACATGTATTTAACAGAATTCAGGAGCAGTTAAATCGGCGAAACAATACCATGGAATATTTTAACAAACGGAAAGATAATTTATATAAAATCTTCTATGACTGGTGTCTTCATGTTAAAGATGAAAAAGTTGCAGCTTCAGTTATAGCAGATTTTATCCAATCAACTATTGATAAAGATTTAATGAGATCCTTAGGTAAGAATATAGCTATTAACATAAAAAACCAAAAAAGTTCTATATTCGCATCTAAACACTCACTACATGCTAAACTTTTGCTTGATTTGGGAACTAAGTCTATTTTTCGTGACTATATTCCATACCTTAAAAGCCCTTTCGTTGCCATGAGATCCTGGATAGAAGAATGCATTGTTAGTCTTATTGGAGGTGACAGGCTTTTTGAACTAGCAACGCTTCAATTAAATGCCATTATTAATCACATTTCACAAGACATGGGAGAAATATCAAATGTACATTCAAAAGGATTAATTACAAATGTGTTTGACAATTTTCTTCAAAAAGTAAGAAATCAGAATACCTATATATCATTGGAAGGTTCACATGCTGTCTCCAAAATTTTGGAGTTGAATCAAACAGAATCTATGGTTGATCTTAACTACTTTTACAACGAATTGCAAAAAGAACTGCAGAGTATGAGAGACCACTTTATTGAACAGTTCAAATTGTGGAATATAAATATCTCAGTGGCTCTTAATCAGGTAAGTTATTTTTTACAGTATCAACTACAATTAACAGTGTGATGCCATACTGTATTACGCTCTCAAGGCATGTACCACATCCTGATTTGCCAGTCCACAGGATGGGTGTTGCAATGGGGTAACAATGGGCCCGTCTCTTAAAGAGTACAAAAAGTACATGCAGTATAGCCTCCATTGGTAAGCGGTTCATATACTGGGCCAGGCCATATACTCATACCCTGGTGCAGGTGCAGCAGCTTGCAGTAGGATATACCTTCGTGTTTGCAGACACAGGGTACTTCCTGATGCATGACCAGTCGGTGGTTGATGGCCTTCTACTTGAGCAGACCACAATATTAAGTAAATGTGACGATTTCATATTTAATTTTATAGACCTTATCATAACCTACTATATATGTATATAGTAGGTCACATGACCTTAAAGTATTATTATTATGTTTGTTATACTGTTTCGACGCTTATTAATTATACTACTATTAACTGTGATGTGCTCTTCTATGGACATATATTTACATCTGAATGTAATATCTGGTTAAAATATAATAATAATAAGAATAGTAATTAATTTCGTTGCCATAGCACGGTAAACTATATGCATTGGAAATGTCATTCCAGATGAGTAGGCCTAGCGATAATCTGCTAAAATGCTATCTATCTAGACCTACCTGTAAAATTTATATTAATGTTTTATGGTATTTTATTTGAGATGATAATTGATGACAAACATTGAGAATCACATTTCCACTAGCATTAAGTAACAAAATAAAAATTCAACACTAAATGTACCTGGTACTGTACTAGATAGTGAGACGGAAAGCTGATCCCGGTAGGTGTTTGAGCTGGATAAGGGGGGGGGGGGGGGTGGGGGTGGGGGGGGGGGGTGGTGGCATACTAGGCATAAATTTTAATTTAATAGGCCATGGCAATATTTCAATATTTCACATCGAATTAATATCTCGTATAGTTAAATTAACAATGATTATAATCAATTAAGAGAATGTGCAGGTCTAACATATGTCAGTGTCAGTTCCTCTTTTATATACATATACATTATTATTATATGCTTTATTCTGGCATAACAAGCACCCATAGTAAAAAAAAAAACGTACGTTCACCAAATTTGTATAGGCCTACTTCCATTATCTAATATTATCATTAGTTGTATACTAGAACGTTTTTCTAATTCGCAGTTCGACCCCAGTCCAATTGACATATTATGCCAAGAACTATTTGGATGCACCGAGCTTGTCATTCTGTGGGGCACCGTGCGATCTTATGATATGTGGCCATGCGTCATCGGACAAAGACGAGTCGATACAGCCTCACAGCAACCAGTTGCATCGACCAGAATGTTTGAATGGATACAGAGTAATTGACACACAGGAAATGGTATTAGAGATCTGTACTACTGATGTACATAGCAACCGACAGTTCAAGAACGTTAAAACAAAGGTAAATAAAATTGTACTGTGTAAGTATAAGATATTGAAATTATGTTTCCAAGTTTAGAATAAAATTATTACAGTGCTTTTGGCACATACTGTATTAGCATTATATATACTAGTACGTCATTAAGGGGAGATACCCCAGGACTTTTCTCAAAAGTATAGAAATCGAATTTTTTAATAATTCTAAATAGAATATAACATAGATTTCAGAGCTACTGTATAAGAACATAAGCTTCAGAACATAAGCTTATGTTGTCTGTTTTCGGTTTCTCTGTCTACTGGTCTGTTTGTCTGTCTGTCTGTCTGATATACACCACCGGACCTTTAAAATTATTGCTACATGGTTTTCGTGGCCGAGGGTTTAATTTCCGGTGTCAGTTTTCAAATTTGGCGTTATTTTAGTCGGTCTGTCAGTCAGTCTGTCAAATACATAACGAAACACAGTACTTAACTAAAACTTTCACTGCGGGGGTTTTTGATGGTGGGTGCTTGCATTACGGTGTTATCGTGTTATCTTTCCCGTTTGACGGAGTCTAGTATGTCTGTATATTTGTCTGTCTGCCAAGACAGACAGTCATACGTAGAGACGTTCTAGATTCTGTTTGGTCTGTCCAATTGACATCGGAAATGAATCAGCGACTAGGAAAATTCCCCATAACATCATATTATAGTGGTGTTGTGCTTACGGTATTTTGTCTGCGAGACTAACAGTCAGACAGACAGACAGTCCAGATGTCATCTAACATTAAACAAATATCAGGAATGAAATCAGTGACTATTTTTAGTTTATTTTGGCTAATTGTTTTAATTTCCTCTAAATTTACATAAAATTGGCGGGAAGGTTTGAACTTTAAATGGGTCTTTCTCCGCATTTACTTTTTCGTGTAGGCCTATTTTGAAGACAAATGTATCTTTTTTTCTCGAGGACGGCTTGATGGAATTGGCTAAATTTTTTGCAGCAGGTTTGTTGTTGTGAGACACAATAATTAATTGTGGAACACCTCTAAAAACATATGTTTAAAACAATAATTATCAAATGTAGGCCTATTTCTAATATAAACTTCGAAAACGTGCCAATTTGTTGTTCTAAGTGCAATTAAGTGACCCTCATATCATACATTGGCCCAAAAACATTCAATGTTTGTATTTACCAGGTGTGTCTCGATAGTTGCTCCGCCCTTCTAGATATTTTCATGAAATTTCATCTTGTAGAACAAAAGTAAATAAATGGTACAGCTGATGATACACTAATAATAAAATGTATGCCGTTAGCCTGCGGTACCATTAACATTAATTGCGATGAAGTAAATATGTATTACAGTAAAAGAAGATATAAATAAATTATGTAACTGCAGGAAAAACACGTTAGTGGGTCCTTCCCGCAGGACGAGACGGCATACGTATCAAGTGTTGTTTAATTTCATCAATGATTGACCGACTTATTTCGGTTTTTACCAAAAGTTTGAAACTACCAGTACCGACTGACAGTCTGTTTCATTTTTGATCAACTTCAGATTCTTTCTAAAATTTTGACGGACTGCATACGGACCACGTTTGTATGTTGACGGTGCGGTGTGCGTCTTTCCGAATATCAATTTATTAAATTGGCGGCCCAAACCCAAATTAAAAATCTCTAACTCTT